>CAUYTI010134789.1:0-47615 GCA_963575145.1 Galago senegalensis
CTAAGGTGGCAGGTTCGAATCCCCAGCCCGGACCCGCCAAACAACAATGACGGCTGCAACCAAAAAAATAGCCAGGCGTTGTGGCAGGCGCCTGTGGTCCCAGCTACTTGGGAGGCGGAGGCAAGAGACTCGCTTGAGCCCAGGAGTTGGAGGTTGCTGTGAGCTGTGATGCCACGGCACTCTACCTAGGGGGACAGCTTGAGTTTCTGTCTCAGAAAAAAAAAATTTTTTTTGCTTTGCTATACCTAGAAAAAAGGATTTTTAAGCAGATTAATAATATAAAAGTATTTAAATAATTTAAGAATGAGAACTTGATTTTTTTTCAAAATTATTTATAGACATTTTAAAAACACTCAATGATTTTACCATTTCAAAATTACTATTACTTTCCATTGGCTTGTGTCATTTTACATTGCTGTTATTAAAATGTATATACTATTTTATATTCTATTTTTGCCATTAGGGTAAAACACTCTGTGTCTACTGGGGTCTTTTACTGTGTTCTACTGTATAATAATTTACATAGTTCAAGTTCATATTTGATATCTTTGCTTCTGTCATGTTGTGTTTGAGATAAAATTTGTAGAGGGATCACAGTACCAACAGTATGAATATTTGGGGGTTCTTGCTAAATATATCCATTTTGGTATAAAATAGTTATTAAAGGTTGCCACAAATAGTATTCAAATTGTGCACCATATAAATTAGCTACATTCATGGAGGAAGCCATTCACCTCCTGGATATATATATACTAATTTATAAATAAGAGGAGTGGTCTTGCCTCTTAGCCTAGCCCCCAGAACAGGAAGAGAGTTCATTCATAAATGGCTGCCCACATACTCAACATTGTCTCCTTTTTCCCAACCATACTGAGCTTCCCAGAGGGATATCTCCTTCATTTATTTTCTGCTCTTGGAGACTCAGTGTTTGCTCATCTCCCACCGGGACCGTGACAAACTCATCTCACTAGGAGTATCATAGATTGCTGGCAGTGTATTTACCTCAGTGTTTGGGATATGTGTGACCCACACATTTGAATAGCCAGGTTGCCTTTCATGGGCTCTGGAAAGCCTCGCTCAAGTGAGTCTCCTGCCTCAGACTCCCAAGTAGCTGGGACTACAGGCACCCGCCACAATGCCTGGCTATTTTTTGGTTGCAGCCATCATTGTTGTTTGGTGGGCCCAGGCTGGAATGGAACCCGCCACCTTAGGTGTATGTGGTTGGCACCTTAGCCTCTTGAGCCACAGGCGCCAAGCCCAGAAACTTAAAATGAATATATACTAATGGCTTAAAAATTCATGAAAAAAATGTTCAACATCTCTAATCATCAGAGAAATACAATTGAAAACCACAATGGGCTCGGTGCCTATGGCTCAAGTGGCTAAGGTGCCAGCCACATACACCTAAGGTGGCAGGTTCGAATCCAGCCTGGGCCCACCAAACAACAATGACGGCTGCAACCAAAAGAAAAAAAAAATAGCCGGGCATCGTGGAGGGTGCCTGTGGTCCCAGCTACTAGGGAGGCTGAGGCAGGAGACTCACTTGAGCCCAGGAGTTGGAGGTTGCTGTGAGCTGTGATACCATAGCAGTCTACCCAGGGGGACAGCTTGAGGCTCTGTCTCAAAAAAAAAAAAAAAGAGAGAGAAAACCACAATGAGATATCATCTAACTCCAATGAGAATGGCTTGTATTAAAATATCCCCAAACAACAGATGCTGATGTAGATACACAGAGAAAGGAACTCTGATACACTACTCGTGGAACTGCAAAGTAATAAAACCTCTATGGAAAACTGTATAGAGATACTTGACATAGCGGTGGTGCCTGTGGCTCAGTGAGTCGGGCACTGGCCCCATATACCGAGGGTGGCAGGTTCAAACCTGGCCCTGGCCAAACTGCAACAAAAAAATAGCCAGGCATTGTGGCGGGTGCCTGTAGTCCCAGCTACTCAGGAGGCTGGCTGAGGCAAGGGAATCGCTTAAGCCCAGGAGTTGGAGGTTGCTGTGAGCTGTGTGATGCCTGTCTCTACCAAAAAAAAAAAAAAAAAAAAGAACTTGACATAGACCTTCCATTTAACCCAGCATTTCCACTGCTAGCTATATACCCAAAGGAAATGAGGTCATTTTAAAAAGAGGACGCCTGCACTTAAATGTTTATAGCTGAACAATTCACAATTGCAAAGATGTGGAAACTACCCAAGTGTCCACCAAATATAGGAATGGATTGATAAAATGTGGTATGTGTAGGCTCAGCATTGTAGCTCAGTGGTTAGGGCACTGGTCACATACACCGGGGCTGGCAGGTTTGAACCCAGCCCAGGCCTGCTAAACAGCAATGACAGCTCTAACAACAACAACAAATAGCCAGATGTTGTGGTGGGTGCCTATAGTCCCAACTACTTGGGAGACTGAGGCAAGAGAATCATTTAGGCCCAAGAGTTTGAGGTTCCTGTGAGCTGTGACTCCACAGCACTCTACCAAGGGCAACATAGTGAAACTCTGTCTCAAAAAAAAAAGAATGTGCATACTATGGAGTACTACTCAGCCATTAAAAAATGGTGATCTCTTGATAACCAGAATCCACAGAGAACTCAAACCTATTAATAAAAGAACAAGTGGTCCCATTCATTGTGGGCCAGAGACTTGAACCAAAGCTTCTATGAAGAAGACAGGCACATTCCTACAGACACATGAAAAAATGCTTACCATCTTTCATCATCAGAGAAATGCAAATCAAAACCACTTTGAGATATTACCTAGCTCCAGTAAGAGTAGCCCACATCACAAAATCCCAAAACTACAGGTGTTGGCTTGGATGTGGAGAAAAGGGAACACTTCTGCACTGATGGTGGGAATGCAAGCTAATATGTTCCTTTTGGAAAGAAGTCTGGAGAACACTTAGAGATTTAAAAGTAGACCTGCTGGGGTGGCACCTGTGGCTCGAGGAGTAGGGCACTGGCCCCATATACCAGAGGTGGTGGGTTCAAACCCAGCCCCAGCCAAAAAAATAAATAAATAAATAAAAACTGCAAATAAATAAATAAATAAAAACAAAATAAAAGTAGACCTGCTGTTCAATCTTGCAATTCCTCTTCTAGATATATATTCAAAAGTCCAAAAATCACTTTACAACAAAGATATTTGCACCACATTGTTTATTGCAGTTCAATTCATAATTGCCAAGTCATGGAAGAAGCCCAAATGTCTATTGACCCATGAATAGATTAATAAGTTGTGGCATATGTACACCATGGAATTTTTTTTTTATTAAATCATAGTTGTGCACATTAATACTATCATGGGGTACACTGTGTTAGTTCCATATACAATTTGAAACATTCTCATCCAATTGGCCAACATAGCCTTCATGTCATTCTCATAGTTATTGTGTTAAGACATTTATATTTCACATTTGGAGAGATTCACATGTACCCTTGTAGGATAGATCATAGGCATGATCCAAACATTACCCCTCCCTTGACCCATCCTCCCCCCCCTTCCCTCCCTCTCCCCCTTCCCCATATTCTTGGGTTTAACTTGGGTTATAGCTTTCCTATGATTGCTAACTATCAGTTTCATAGTAGGGTTGAGTACATTGGATAATTTTTCTTCCATTCTTGAGATACTTTGCTAAGAAGTATATTTTCCAGTTCCATCCATGTAAACATGAAGGAAGTAAGTCTCCATCTTTCTTTATGGGTGCATAGTATTCCATGGTATGCATATACCACAATTTATTGATTCATTCATGGGTGATGGGCACTTGGGCTTCTTCCATGTCCTAGAAATTGTGAATTGGGCTGCAATGAACATTCTGGTACAAATATCTGTATTGTAACGTGATTTTTGGTCTTCTTGATATATACCTAGCAGAGGAATTATAGGATCAAATGGCAGATCTATTTTTAGTTCTCTAAATGTTCTCCAGATGTCGTGCCAAAAGGGGTGTATTAGTTTGCAATCCCATCAGCAGTGTAGAAGTGTTCCCTTTTCTCCACATCCCTGACAGCGTCTGTAATTTTGGGATTTTGTGATATGGGCTAATCTTACTGGTGTTAGATGATATCTCAAAGTAGTTTTGATTTGCATTTCTCTGATGATTAATGCGGTGAGCATTTTTTCATGTCTGTAGGCCATGCGTCTGTCTTCTTTAGAGAATTTTCTCTTCAAGTCCCTTGCCCACCTAAGAAGGGATCACTTGTTCTCTTCTTGCTAATATGCTTGAGTTCTTTGTGGATTCTGGTTATTAAACCTTTGTTGGAAACATAACCAGAAAATATCTTTTCCCATTCTGAGGGCTGTCTGCTTGCTTTTCTTACTGTGTCCTTGGCTATGCAGAAGCTTTTTAATTTGAGGAGGTCCCAGTAGTGTATTTTTGAAGGTGCCTCAATTGTCCGGGGGGGGGGACTTCCTTATGAAATATTCGCCCAGGCCAATTTCTTCAAGAGTTTTCCCTACAATTTCTTCTAGTATTTTTATAGTTTCATGTCTTAAATTTAAATCTTTAATCCAATGAGAGTCTATCTTAGTTAGTGGTGACAGGTATGGGTCCAGTTTCAGTCTTCTGCAGGTCGCCAGCCAGTTTGTCTAGCACCATTTGTTAAATAGGGAATCTTTTCCTCGGTCAATGTTTTTAATTGACTTGTCAAAGATCATATAGTGGTAAGTAGCTGGGTTCACCTCTTGGTTGTCTATTCTATTCCATACATCTACCTCTCTGTTTTTGTGCCAGTACCATGCTGTTTTGATCACTATCGATTTATAGTATAGTCTGTTGTCTGGTAGCATGATTCTTCCTGCTTTGTTTTTGTTTCTGAGTAATGTCTTGGCTATTCAAGGTTTTTTCTGGTTCCATACAAAACAAAGTATTATTTTTTTGAGATTTTTAAAGTATGACAATGGAACTTTAATAGGGATTGCATTGAAATTATATATTGCTTTAGGTAGTATAGACATTTTAACAATGTTAATTTTTCCCAGCCATGAGCATGGTATGTTTTTCCATTTGTTAACATTTTCAGCTATTTCTTTTCATAGAGTTTCATAGTTCTCTTTATAGAGATCTTTCACATCCTTTGTTAGGTAAACTCCCAAATATTTCATCTTCTTTGGCACTACTGTAAATGGAATAGAGTTCTTGACTATTTTTTCAGCTTGACTATTGTCGGTATATATAAAGACTACCGACTTGTGGGTGTCGATTTTGTAACCTGAGACACTGCTGTATTCCTTGATCACTTCTAGGAGTTTTGTAGTAGAGTCCCTGGTGTTTTCTGGGTATACAATCATGTCATCTGAGAAGAGTGAAAGTTTGATCTCTTCTGATCCTATGTGAATACCCTTGATTGCCTTTTCTTCCCTAATTGCAATGGCTAAAACTTCCATTACAATGTTAAAGAGCAATGGGGACAATGGGCAACCTTGCCTGGTTCCTGTTCTGAGTGAAAAAGATTTCAATTTAATTCCATTCAATATGATATTGGCTGTGGGTTTACTGTAGATGGCTCTATCAATTTGAGAAAAGTCCCTTCTATGCCAATTCTCTTAAGTGTTCTAATCATGAATGGATGCTGGATATTATTGAAAGCTTTTTCTGCATCAATTGAGAGGATCATATGGTCTTTGTTTTTTAATTTGTTCATGTGGTCAATTACATTTATAGATTTATGTATGTTGAACCAGCCTTGAGATCCTTGAATAAAACCCCCTTGGTCATGGTGTATAATTTGTTTGATGTGTTGCTGGATTCTGTTTGTTAGGATCTTACTGAATATTTTTGCATCAATATTCATTAGTGATATTGGTCTATAATTTTCTTTTCTTGTTGGGTCTTTTCCTGGTTTGGGAATCAAGATGATGTTTGCTTCATAGAATGTGTTGGGTAATATTCCGTCTTTTTATATTTTGGAAAAGGCTAAGTAGTATAGGTATTAGTTCCTCTTTAAAGGTTTGTTAGAATTCTGACGTGAAGCCATCTGGTCCTGGGCTTTTCTTTTTAGAGAGATTTTGTATAGTTGATGCTATTTCGGAGCTTGATATAGGCCTGTTCAACATTTCCGCTTGGCTCTGACTAAGTCTTAGAAGGTGATGTGCTTCCAAGTATTGATCAATTTCTTTCAGATTTTCATGTTTCTGAGAGTAAAGTTTCTTGTAATATTTATGAAGGATTTCTTAAATTTCTGAGCGGTCTGTTGTAATTTCATCTTTACCATTTCTGATTGATGAAATTAGAGATTTAACTCTTTTTTTCTTAGATAGGTTGGCCAAGGGCTTATCTATTTTATTGACCTTTTCAAAAAACCAACTTTTTGATTTGTTAATCTGTTGTATAATCTTTTTGTTTTCAATTTCATTTAATTCTGCTTTAATTTTGGTTATTTCTTTTCTTCTACTGGGTTTCGCATTGGAGTGTTCTTCATTTTCCAGTTGCTTGAGATGTCCCATCAAGCAGTTAACTTCCTCTCTTTCAGTTTTCTTGAGGAAAGCTTGCAGTGCAATAAATTTCAGTCTTAGGACTGCCTTTGCAGTATCCCAATGGTTCTGATAACTCATCTCTTCATTATTGTTTAGTGCCAAAAATTTGGTAATTTCCTTCTTGATCTCATCTCTGACCCAACTATCATTGAGTATAAGCTTATTTAGCTTCTGCGTTTTTGTTTGAGTCTGCAGATTCCTGTTGTTGCTGAGTTCAACTTTTATTCCATGGTAGTCTGAGAAGATGCAAGGTATAATTTTTATTCTTTTAAATTTGCTGAGGTTAGACTTGTGACCTAAGATGTGGTCTATTTTAGAGTATGTTCCATAGGCTGATGAGTAAAATGTGTATTCAGTTTTATTAGGGTGAAATGTTCTATAGATATCCATTAAATCCAAATGCTGAATGGTTAAGTTTAAATCCAAAATTTCTTTGCTAAGCTTCTTGTTGGAGGATCTGTCCAGCCAGCACAGCCA
Organism: Galago senegalensis; assembly: GCA_963575145.1. NCBI lineage: Eukaryota > Metazoa > Chordata > Mammalia > Primates > Galagidae > Galago > Galago senegalensis. The sequence continues at coordinate 6,952 of CAUYTI010134789.1, forward strand.
AAGGATTATTAAAATCTCTGACTATGATGGAGCTGGGAGTAATCAGGTTGCTCATGTCTGTTAGAGTGTCTCTTATAAATTGAGTTGCATTCTGGTTGGGTGCATAACTATTGACAATTGAAATCTCATCATATTGAGTTTTACCCTTAATTATTATAAAGTAACCATCTTTATCCTTGCTCACTTTTGTTGGTTTAAAGCCTATTGTATCTGTGAATAAAATTGCAACACCTACTTTTTTCTGCTTTCCATTGGCCTGGAATATAGACGATCATCCCTTCACTCTGAGTCTATGCTTGTCTTTCAAAGTAAGGTGAGATTCTTGTATGCAGCAGATATCTGGCCTGAGTTTTTGTATCCAGTCAGCCAGCCTGTGCCTCTTTAGAGGGCATTTTAAGCCATTCACGTTGATTGAGAATATTGATAAGCTTGGTATATTTTTGGATATCAAGTTTTTCAAAAGTCCAGTGGACATCTTTAATCCTTTCATCACTGTGGAAATTAGAATTTGATCAAAATTTTCTGGGTGGGTTTATTTATGTGGTGGAGAATTGCACTGATCATTATGGAGGACAGGTCTGAGAATATCCTGAAGGGCTGGTTTAGTTATGACAAATTTCTTCAACATGTAAATGTCATTAAAGTATTTGATTTCTCCATCATAAACTAAACTCAGTTTAGCTGGATACAGGTTTCTGGGTTGAAAGTTATTTTAAGAGATTAAAAGTCAATGATCACCCTCTTCTAGCTTGAAAGGTTTCAGCAGAGAGAGCTGCAGTCATTCTAATATTCTTCCCCTTGTAGGTTAGAGTTTTCTTGAGTCTAGCTGCTTTCAGAATTTTTCTCTTTCATGTTAACTTTGGTGAAGTTAATTATGATATGCCTGGGGGATGTCTTGTTCATGTTGAGTCACGCTGAGGTTCTGAAGCTGTCTGCTATCTGAATTTCAGAATCTCTTGGCATGTCTGGAAAGTTCCCTTTCATAATTTCATGAAGAAGTGCCTCTGTGTTTTGTGAAGCAATGTCGTCACTTTCAGGGATTCCTATAAGGCAAATATTAGTTTTCTTCGAATTATCCTGGAGCTCTCTGAGCAAATGGTCTGTTTTTATTCTCCATTTGTCTTGATCTTTGAGAGTCTGGTCGCATTCAGAATCTTTGTCTTTGGTGTCAAAGATCCTTTCTTCTGCCTGGTCCACTCTCTGAACGAGAGATTCAACCGTATTTTTCAGATCTTTAAGGGCTGCAATCTCTTGCTTCAGTATGTCATAGTCTTTGATCATTTTATCTTTGAAATCATTAAATTCTTGAGACAGCTTTTGAATAATTTGAAATTCTAGATCCCTCCTTTCCTCGAATCTGTTGATCTTATTTGCTATCCAGATTCTGAACTTGATTTCTGACATCTTAGCCATCTGTTTATGGAAAGGGTCTTCAATTGCATCTGCCCCATCCTTCCTTGGGGTGGGGGTGGGGGCTTGACCTACTCTGGTTGTTCTGGTTACCAGAGTTTTTCCATTGATTCCGCCCTATGCTGAATTTGCACCTTTGGAAGACCATTCCTAAAACCGTTTTGCCAGTGGCTTCTTCTGGTTGTCTAGATAGACAGGACATGTCTGCCAGGAAAAGCCTCAGGAATGTAAAGTTTTTGTTCCTGCTGCTACAGCTGCTGCTCTTCACCTTGTGCTATCACTGCTCCAGTGTGGTTCCCTCTCAACTGACCTTTCTCTCACTGTTCTCAGACCCAGCCTGGAATGCCTGAGCACCCCCAGGGAGCAGGGGAGCAACATGCAGGCAGCCCGAAAGGGATGTTCTGGCTCGATCAGTCCTCGGTGGATGCCACTGGGGACCTCCCAAGGAGCAGAGACAGCAACAGGCAGGCAGCCACTCAGGGTGCATGCTGGCTGGGTGGATCAGCCTCCTGTGTGGCCACCAGGGAGCCCCTGGGGTGTAGGGACCAACCAGCAGGCAGCTAGGCATGGGGTGCACTGGCTGGTGGGAACAGTCCTGGGGCACACAGGCAGCCAGCCCCTGGGAAGCAGGGACCACTGCCCCAGCAGGGAAGTGGGCATGGGATGCACTGGCTCACGGGAGTCAGTCCTGGGGGCCTCCGCCATAGCCTCCGCAGAGTGGGGGGACTGTGGACTGGGCAGGCAGGCATGTGAGGGAAGCGCTGGCCTGCAGAATTCAGTCCTGGGCATCAGGCAGCTGCGGCAGTGGCGGCAGCCCCCAAGAGTGGAAGAAGCCCTGGCCCATGGGATTCAGTCCTAGGTGTGCAGTGGCAGTGGTGATGGTGGCCCCCGAGAGCGGAGACCGCTGATCAGGCAGGCAGGCGGGGGCTTCAGTCCTGGGCGCACTGCGGCAATGGCCCCCAGGGAGCAGGGGACCACAGACATGGCAGGCAGGAGAGTGAGGGAAGCACCAGCCAACAGGACTCAGTGTTGGGCTTGCAGCGGCCCCCAGGGAGCAAGGGACCACAGACTGGGCAGGCAGGTGAGTGCAGGGAGCTCCATTCTGTGAGATTCAGTCCTAGGCAAGTGGCTGCAGCGGTGGCACGCCCCGGGTCAAGCAGGGACTGTGGCTTGGCACGGAACACTCTGCCTGGCAGGATCAGTCCCCACAGAGCAGCAGTTCAAGCAGTTCTCCCGGTGCAGGACTGGGACAGGGGGTTGGTCCTGCAAGAGTGGAGGGACGCTGCTTTTGGGTGTCCTCTCACTGTCTCTGAAGGCAAGAGGGGAAAGGGAGACTGGAAACTCAAAATGGCAGTGGAATGCCAGTTCCACTTTTCTATCTGCAGGAGGGTGTTCAAAGTCTCAGCAGGGTCCCTCCAGGGGAGTAGACCCCACTGTCAGTAGCTCTCACTCATGGGGTGAGATGTTAGATCCTCAGTTTATCGATTGCCTGCAGGAGACTCAGAGGAGAGGTTGAAGAGAAGACAAAGGAAAAAGCACAGTTTTCTTGGAGGAAGGAACGGACACTTTTCCTTTGGGGTGTATTATGTACCGGTAGATTGCTTTCTAGGAGCCCTTGCTTACCTCAGCAGAGGTGTCTTGCCAGTATTACTCTTCTCTCTCACTGGGCTCCCAATCTTTGACTTTGTTGGGTGTTTTTTGGACTTTATCCTTCCCTCTGGATGGGAGCTTCTGTTGGAGGCTGGTACCTGTCAGCCATCTTGCCCCTCTCCCTTTACGCCATGGAATATTATGCAGCCTTAAAAAAAGATAGAGACTTTACCACTTTTATGTTTACACAGATGGAGCAGGAACATATTCATCTTAGTAAAGTATCTCACGAATGGAAGAAAAAGTATCCAACGTACTCAGTACTACTATGAAACCAATTTATAATCATCCACACTTTCATATGAAAGATAAAACATGACTATGGCCCAGGATGAAGGAGGAAAGAGGAGGGGGATGGGAGGGGAGAGGCTGGATATAGGGAGGGTAAATGGTGGGACCATACCAATGATGCATATTGTAAGGGTACATGTCAAATCTATTAAGTGTAGAATCTTAACACAATAATTAAGTGAGGTGAAGGCTATGAAAATCAGTTTGATGTCAGCATTCCAAATTGTATATAAAATCAGCACATTGTACCCCATAAATGCATTAATGTATACACAATTTATGTATTTATGCCTTAATAAAAAAAAATAAAGCCCCAGCCAAGGAAAAAAAATGGTGGTCTCAATGTAAGAGTATTCAGCACACCCCGGAGTGAAAGTCTCAACTATAACTTGAATTTTTTTAGAAATGAAAATAATGTAATCTAAACATTTGTACCCTTATGCTAATCTAAAATTTTGTTTATTTTTTGAGACATAGTCTCACTTTGTCACCCTTGGTAGAGTGCTATGGCATCATAGCTCACAGCAACCTCAAACTTTTTGGCTCAAGTGATTCTCTTGCTTCAGCCTCCCTAGTAGCTGAGACAATAGGAGGCTGACACAATGCCCAGCTATTTTTAGATACTCATGCTCAGGCTGGTCTCCAACTCATGAGCTCAAATGATCCTCCCACCTCAGCCTTCCACAGGGCTGGAATTACAGGTATGAGACACCACATTCAGCCCAATGTGAAATTTAAAACACATCAAAAATTAAAAAATGACGATTGTGGCTTGGCACTATAGCTCAGCAGCAAGGGTGCCAGCCATATACATCAGAGCTGGTGGTTTTGAATCCAGCCCAGGGCCCACCAAACAACAGTGACAACTGCAACCAAAAAAAAAAAAAAATAGCCAGGCATTGTAGCAGGTACCTGTAGTCCCAGGTACTTGAGAGACCCAGGAAAGAGACTTACTTAAGCCCAAGAGTTGTAGGTTGCTGTGAGCTGTGACGCTCCAGCACTCTACCCAGGGTGACAGCTTGAGACTCTGTCTCAAAAAAAAAAAAAAAATGGTGATCAGTTCGGTGCCCATAGGACAGTGGATACAGCACCACCCAGGTACACCTAGGGTGGCAGGTTCAAACCCAACTGGGGATAGCTAAATGACAATGACAACTGTAACAAATAAATGAATAGATAAATAAATAAAAATGGCAATCAAGGATATATTATGACAACTTGGATGGAACTAAAAAACATTGTTCCTAGTGAAACATCATAAGAATGGAGAAAGACATGTTGAAACTAACTGATTACCATTAAGTGTATATATGGAAGTAAATTTCAATAAAAACCAAGCTTGGGGGAGGAGCAGAGGAGGGGCTGGGAAAATTTAAACCTACTGGGTAATTCACAAACTATCTGGGTGAAAGGCACACTTAAAACTTTGACTCAATTTGTATATAAAACAAATTACATAAGTAAAATACATGTGCCCACTAATATTCTAAAATAAAAATATTACTGACATGAATTAGGGATTATCCAGAAAGCATTCTAGATTATTATCTATTTAGGAAACTTCTAAAAGAAAGACTAAAGGGGACATTTGCTAACTCTTATTGCCTGAAATGCTCAAAGGAATAAGATATTAGTAGTTAAGATGATTGAGGAGAACTCCCATGGAAATCACAATTGGCTCTAATCCTGCAGCCATGTAGAGTTCATTCTGGGGGTTGAATAAACATGAGGAGCAAATCTCATGTATAAGATGAAGTGTGCCAGGCTCCTGAGGCTGTTGGTCAGGTAAGCAGGTTCCCAGTTGGAAAGAATTTAAATTGTGGACCAGAAAGCAACCTGATTATTTCTGAAACTACAGGGAACATGGCTTAAGATTTCAGGCCTGTTCACATGAAGGCCAAATATATTGCCTGACTTGCCTGTGTAAGAAGCACCACCCTCATTGGCTCAGGGAGGGTAAAGCAGCCCCCTCCCAAATGCTCTATCAAATGACACCTTTGCCTTAAGAAAAATACTTAGGGCTTGGCGCCTATAGCTCAACCGGCTAAGGCGCCAGCCACGTACACCTAAGATGGTGGGTTCGAATCCCCAGCCCAGACCCGCCAAACAACAATGCCGGCCGCAACCAAAAAATAGCCAGGCGTTGTGGCGGGCGTCTGTGGTCCCAGCTACTTGGGAGGCAGAGGCAAGAGATTCGCTTGAGCCCAGGAGCTGGAGGTTGCTGTGAGCTGTAATGCCACGGCACTCTATCCAGGGGGACAGCTTGAGGCTCTGTCTCCAAAAAAAAAAAAAAAATACTTGGTTTCTTATTAGGTGTTCTACTTTCTTCTTATCACTTGCCAGGCCTTCTCCTAAACGCTATTGTGATGAGCTGAGAATGTTAAAGTCAGTTTTAGAACACTAAATTTGAAAGTTCTGGAAAGAATGGGTAGTACATGTATTATGTAGCACCGATTTTTTTCAGTCTGGGACCTCAACCAAAAGTTCAGAACAGGAAGAGATCTTATGCAATATATCCCAATCTATTTCCTAATAAACATGTTCATAAATCAAAAGATATTAGTTTTGACAGGCAATGTTGAAACTTTTGAAATCAAATAACAGTCCAGACTTGATCCTTTTGAATTAATATATGAAAGCCAAAACCCACATAAAATTGAAGGCAACTACTATTTAGACAACTAAAATATTTTCATGCTACTTTTAAAAAAGAGAAATGAATATTCATACCGGAAGGGGAGGTTGTTAGGCATAGACAAAGGCAAGACGTGTCAGTTTGTGCTATATGAGGACGAGACTCTGAGGTTAATATGCCCCATTCAGGGACGGTCAGCAATTCCTTGTTTGTTACACATATCAAGTATTCCTCTTCTGTAATGCTTGGAACCAAAGGTGTTTCAAATTTGTAAACTTTTTTTTCAGATTCTTTTTGGATTGGGACATGTTGGAATTATACTTACCTGGCTGAGCATCTCGTAGTTGAAAATTCAAAATCTAAAATGTTCTAATAAGCATTTCTTTTGAGCCTCTTATTGAATCAAAATGTTTCAGATTTTGGAGCATTTCAGATTTCATATTTTTGTATTACAGGGATACACAAACTGTGGCAATTGACTGTCTATTCCATAATCAGCAATTAACAAATAATAAGGGAAGTGGCTATTTTGGGATACATGCACATTTTGCATTTACACAATAAATGTGAATTTAATATTCTATTAAGTGCTATGGAAGAGGGTAAGTACATGATGCCATGAGAATACATACTAATGAGATTCGGCTTAGTCATGAATTATGGATTTACTGAGAAAGTGACAATGAGGCTGAGATCAGCAGTAGTGAAGGGGAGAGGTATGTAACTGAGAGGACAAGCATGTAGAAGGCAGACAACTAACTGAACTCTGAGATGGTGATCCCATGGTTCTAGAAGAGGAATCCATTAGCCAGGTGATGCTGATTCAGAAAACCCAGACAAGGGTACAAAGCAGGCAAACCCCAAGGAATGTAGCTACTTATACCATGCTAAGAATTTTGATCATGATTTAAGAAAACTAAGAAATCGGCTTGGCGCCTGTGGCTCAAGAGGCTAAGGCGCCAGCCACATACACCTGAGCTGGCAGGTTTGAATCCAGCCTGGGCCCGCCAAACAACAATGACGGCTGCAACCAAAAAAAAAAAAAAAAAGCCAGGCATTGTGGTGGGCGCCCGTAGTCCCAGCTACTTGGGAGGCAGAAGCAGGAGAATTGCTTGAGCCCAGGAGTTGGAGGTTGCTGTGAGCTGTGATGCCACAGCTCTCTGCCTAGGGTGATAGCTTGAGGCTCTGTCTCAGAAAAAAAAAAAAAGAATACTAAGAAATCATTAAAGGTTCATGCAAAAAATAGGTATCATTCTTTCATTCATATGGTTTATCTCAAAGTAGATAAAAATACCTGATATTTAGTCTATGTGTTCTGGAGTCAGACTGGCTAGGTTTAAGTAACATCTCTATTGTCTAGTAGCTTTAGTGTTCTCAGAAAAGGTTTTTACTTTCCTGGGGCATATTTTTAACTGGTAGTAAGGCCATGATATGGATATCTATGGTATCAAGTAACTATTAGCATTAAAAAGATTATACACCTATAAACCTTGAAACAGATTGTAAATTCTTTTCTTTTCTTTTTTTTTTTTTTTGAGACAGAGCCTCAAGCTGTCCCCCTGGGTAGAGTGCCCTGGCATTACAGCTCACAGCAACCTCCAACTCCTGGGCTCAAGCGAGTCTCCTGCCTCAGCCTCCCAGGTAGCTGGGACTACAGGCGCCTGCCACAACGCCCAGCTATTTTTTGGTTGCAGCCGTCATTGTTGTTTGGCAGACGCAGGCTGGATTTGAACCCGCCACCTTAGGTGTATGTGGCTGGCGCCTTAGCCTCTTGAGCCACAGGTGCCGAGCCTGCAGTTCTTTTTACATGGCTGAGTCCCTTCTCAATTAATAAAGCTTTTTGAGGGGAAGTACTTGCTTTTCTAGTCTCTGTATCTCTAGGACCCAGCAAAGTATTTGGCATCCAAAGTTCTATGAATATGGAATTGAATTTGGCTTGGCGCCTGTGGCTAAAGTGGCTAAGGCGCCAGCCACATACACCTAAGGTGGCGGGTCTGAGTCCAGCCTGGGCGCGGTGGCTCACAGCTGTAAGCCTAGCACTTGGGGAGGCTGAGGTAGGAGGATCTTTTGAGGACTAGAGTTGTAGAGCAGCCTGAGCAACACAGAAAACTTAACTGGGCATGGCAGCATAAGCCTGTAGTCCTAGCTGTACTGGGGAGGCTGAGGTAGGAAGACCTTTGAGCCAGTGAGCTATGATGATGCCACTGTACTCTCCTCTAGCCTGGGCAACAGAACAAGATTTTGTCTTCACAAATAAAAATTAAATAAAGATATTAATAGAGATATTGTACTTTTTTATACTAAGTCTTTGAAATTTGTTATATATTTCACACTAAGTAGCACATTTCAATTTGGAGGCTGTATTTTGAAAAATTAGATTCACATACCCAAGTTGTTCCAAATATGCTCAGTTTTTAAAATGAATTCAATTCTGTTATTAGAAAATTATATTTAGGCTGGGCACCCAGAGCCCAGTGGTTATTGTGCCAGCCACATACACTGAGGCTGGAGGGTTTGAACCCAGCCAGGGCCAGCTAAATAACAGTGACACCTGTAACGAAAAATAGCTGGGCATTGTGGCAGGTACCTGTAATCCCAGCTACCTGGGAGGCTGAGGCAAAAGAATCACTTAAGCCCAAGAGTTTGAGGTTGTTGTCAGCAGTGAGGTGATGGCACTCTACTGAGAGCGACATAGTGAGAAACTGTCTCAAAAAAAAAAAAAAAAAAGAAAGAAAGAAAGAAAGTAAGAAAGAAAAAGAACATTATATTTAAATTATTTAAAATTAAAAAGTCAGTTTTTCTGTTTCACTAGTTACATTTCAAGTACTCAGTAGCCACAGGTGACTAGTAGCTACCATATTGGCTGGAGCAGATCCAGAGAATAATGAACACCTCAGATCTTCAGTAATCACTTCAGTCTTTGTGTCCAGGCTGGTGCCACTCAACCCAGGAAGTACAAAGGACTTAGAGTCACAGTCCATTTCTTCCCTTAAAAAGACAGAAGGAGGGGTGGCACCTGTGGCTCAATGGGTAGGGCGCCCATATACCGAGGGTGGCAGGTTCAAACCTGGCCCTGGCCAAACTACAACAAAAAAATATCTGGATGCTGTAGCAGGTACCTGTAGTCCCAGCTACTCAGGAGGCTGAGGCAAGAGAATTTCTTAAACCTAAGAGTTTGAGGTTGCTGTGAGATGTGTGATGCCATGGCATTCTACCGAGGGCGATAAAGTGAGACTCTGTCTCTAAAAAAAAAAAGACAGTAGGAATTTGTGGCATTAAATCATAAGTATAACATGCAGTTAGAAAAGACAGATGTTAGCACTGCTTCTGGAAGAGGCCATGAGTTCAAGACCAGCCTAAGAACAATAGTGAGCCTTGGCTCAGCGCCTGTGGCTCAAGTGGCTGAGGCGCCAGCCACATACACCTAAGGTGGTGGCTTTGAGTCCAGCCTGGGCCCGCCAGACAACAATGATGGCTGCAACTAAACAATAGCCAGGTGTTGTGGTAGGCGCCGGTGGTCCCAGCTACTTGGGAGGCAGAGATAGGAGACTTGCTTGAGCCCAGGAGTTGGAGGTTGCTGTGAGCTGTGATGTCATAGCACTCTACCCAGGGGAATAGCTTGAGGCTCTGTTTCAAAAAAAGAAGAAAATAGTGAGCCACCCATCTCCACAAAAAATTTAAAAATTAGCATGGTGGCATGTACCTATAGTCCCACCTACTTGGGAGGTTGAGGCAGCAGGATCATACAAGCTTAGGCATTTGAGTATGATGATGCCACTGTACTCTAGCCAGGGTGACAAAGTGAGACTACCTGTCTTTTGGTGTATATGATTGTGGGTTCTAGAAGATATCCATGAGGTGAAAGTTTGGACCCTGAAAGCCCAGAAGGGTTAACATCAGAGTTGGGGAGGGATCCCATGTAAAGTGAAGGACAAAAGCTTAGTGGCAGGAAGGTGCAGGATTTGGGTGGAAAGTCAAACTAAAAGACACCACTATCAGGTTGTGGTTAAGAATTGATGCTTCAGGGGTGGCACTTGTGGCTCAGTGGGTAGGGCACCGGCCCCATATACCGAGGGTGGCAGGTTCAGGCCCGGCCCCGGCCAAACTGCAATAAAAAAATAGCCAGGTATTGTGGTGGGCACCTGTGGTCCTAGCTACTTGGGAGGCTGAGGCAAGAGATTGCCTAAGCCCATGAGTTGGAGTTGCTGTGAGCAGTGTGATGCTGCAGCACTCTACCAAGGGCGATAAAGTGAAAAAAAAAAAAAAAAGAATTGATAAAGTCATGTTCTTTGGTGTGAATCCTGGCTCAACTACTGCCTTATTGCTTGACCTTAGGCAAGTAATTTAATCTCTCTTTTCCTGTTTATTTGGTTATAAAATAGGGATAATTATTTCATAGATATGCTATATTAAATGTACTCATACATAAAAAGCATTTAGGATTGGTTGCGTGTGGGGACTCACCTATAATCCTAGCACTTTAGGAGGCTGAGGTAGGAGGATCAACTGAGGCCAGGAGTTTGAGACCAGCTTTTGCAATAGCAAGATCCCATCTCTTCAAAATATAAGCCATGTGTGGCATGCATGCCTGTAGTCTCAGCTACTTGGGAGGCTGAGGCAGGATCACATAATCCAGGGAGTTCGAGGTTATAGTGAGCTATGATGATGCCACTACGCTTTAGCCTGGACAGTAGAGAGAGGCCCTGTCTCCAAACAAAACAAAAACAAAAAGGAAACAGGATAGTGTTTACTACTTAAGTACTAAAATTTTCACTGCTTTTATCACCTGAATGTGACTATTTGCTTTTTGGAGGTTACATATAACAAACCAGAGCTATTCTATTTAGAACGTATATCTTAAAGCATTGAACTTAAGTTTATATGGACCAATTTAACTTTTAAATGTGTAACTACTTCTCAGTGCTTCTGAGCTTCACTTTCCTCATTTGAATTTTTTTGAATTATCTAATCTACTTCAAATTATTATTATTTTTGTTTGTTTTGAGACACAGTCCCACTTTGTGGCTCTGGGTAGAGTACTATGGCATCACAGCTCACAGCAACCTTAAACTCTTGGGCTCTAGTGATTTTTTTTTTTTTTTGAGACAGAGCCTCAAGCTATCCCCCTGGGTAGAGTACCGTGGCTTCACAGCTCACAGCACCTCCAACTCTTGGGCTCAAGTGAGTCTCCTGCCTCAGCCTCCCAAGTAGCTGGGACCACAGGCGCCCGCCACAACGCCTGGCTATTTTTTGGTTGCAGCCGTCATTGTTGTTTGGTGGGTCTGGGCTGGATTTGAACCCGCCACCTTAGGTATATGTGGCTGGCACCTTAGCCACTTGAGCCACAGGCGCCACGCCAGCTCTAGTGATTCTTTTGCCTCAGCCTCCCAAGTAGCTGGGACTATAGGTGCCCACCACAATACCCAGCTATTTTTCTAGAGAGGGGGTTTTCAAAACTCCTAAACTCAGGCAATACACCTTGGCCTCCCAAAATGCTGGGATCATAGGCATGAGCCACCATGCCCAGCCATTACTTCAAATTATAATGGAAATTAAATGAACCCATTCAAGAAAGAGGCTCTTCCCACTTACTAATTTGTAGGCTTTGGGAAGTTACTTACCTCTCAGAGCCTCGATTTCCTAATCAACAAGATATGAGTTATCACTTTTGGGGATCAAATGTACATGTAAAATGCTGAGCACAGTTACCCGTCACAAAGGAACAGTTATTGATTTTTATAAAAACCTTAAGTCTTTGTATCTTAGAGGCCTCTAGCAGCTCAGCAAATCTTCAGATTAACTAAAGGTTTCCATGGCTTGAAGTTTCAGGTCTTTGTATTTCTAAACACTGCACTAACGTCTGCAGGTAGGAACCAGAAAAGAATCATTTTTCACTTCCTTATACTAGTGGTTATAGACACTAGACAAACAGGAGCCTCAAAAAAGTGCAAACCAGCCAAGTGACTTAAGGGAAGGTGGAAGGTTGTTTACAGAAGCTAATACCTTAGCAATGACTCTGTAATCTTTTTCTTTTAGAAAGAAATTATCTGTCGTGAGTTAAGTGAATAATCAGAAACAATTTAGATTGGAAAAGATAGCTTGCATTTCATCTTATTTCAACAAGTACTAAAAGTACACAGCTCAATTTTTTTTTTTTTTGCTTTGCAAGACTTGATTTTCTTTTCTTTTCTTTTTTTTTTGAGACAGAACCTCAAGCTATCGCCCTGGGTAGAGTACTGTGGCATCACAGTTCACAGCAACCTCGAACTCTTGGGCTTAAGCGATTCTCTTGCCTCAGCCTCCCAAGTAGCTGGGACTACAGTGCCTGCCACAATACCCAGCTATTTTTAGGTTATAGTTGTCATTGTTTGGCGGGCCTGGGCCAGATTCTAACCCTCCAGCTCTGGTGTATGTGGCTGGCGCCTTAGCCACTTGAGCTACAGGCAGCACCCAAGACTTGATTTTCTAAGTCTTTCTTTCCACAATACTTTATGGTGAAAAGGATCTACTGATTGTCATATTTAGAATATTGTTGCCAGGTGTGTTGGGTCCCACCTGTAATCCTAGCATGCAGGGAGGCTGAGGTGGGTAGATTTCTTTGACTCAGGAGTTCCAGACCAGCCTGAGCAAGAGCAAGACCCTGTCTCTACTAAAAATTGAAGTTGCTGTGAGCTATGATAATGCCAGGGTACTCTACAGAGGGTGACAAAGTGAGACTCCATCTCAAAAAAAAAAAAAAAAGAGGCTGCTAGTGGTGGCTCACATCTATAATCCTAGCACTTTGGGAGGCAGAGGCAGTGTATTTCTTGAGCTCAGGAGTTTGAGACCAGCCTGAACAAAAGCAAGACCCCATCTCTACTAAAAATAGAAAAATTAGTTGGGCGCAGTGGTTCATGCCCGTAATCCCAGCACTTGGGGGGCTGAAGCAGGTGGGTTGCCTGAGCTCACCAGTTTGAGACCAGCCTGAGCCAGAGTGACTCCTCGTCTCTAAAAAATAGCCGAGCATTGTGGTGGGCATCTGTAGTCCCAGCTACTTGGGAGGCTGAGGCAAGAGGATCACTTGAACCCAAGAGTTTAAAGTTGCTGTGAGCTAAGACACCCTGGCACTCTATCAAGGGTGACCAAGTGAGACTCTGTCTCAAAAAAAGAAAAGAAAAGAAAAATTAGCTGGGTAGTAGTTTTGGCTGATGCCTGTAGTCCCAGCTACTAGGGTGGCTGAAGCAAGAAGATCACTTGAGTCCAAGAGTTTGTGGTTGCTATGAGCTGTGATAATGCCACAGCACTCAGGGCAACAAAGTGAGACTCTATCTCGAAAAACAAAAAGTGGCTGGGCACCTGTGGCTCAAGCAGCTAAGGCATCAGCCACATATACCTGAGCTGGCAGGTTTGAATCCAGCCCAGGCCCACCAAACAACGATGATGGCTGCAACCAAAAAATAGCCGGGCATTGTGTTGGGCGCCTGTGGTCCCAGCTACTTGGGAGGCAGAGGCAGGAGACTCGCTTGAGCCCAGGAGTTGGAGGTTGCTGTGAGCTGTGATGCCAAGGCACTCTATCCAGCTTGAGGCTCTGTCTCAAAATAAATAAATAAATAAAAACAAAAAGGGTATCTCATTTAATTCTCAGTTACTTATTTATGATCATCCTTTAGCTATGGATCATAGTCTTTTAAGATATTTGGGAGATCTTAACTTTTTTTTAAATTTTTTTTCTTTTCTTAGCCACTTGAGCCACAGGCACCAAGCCCTTTTTTTTTTTTTTTTTTTTCAATAACTCACTGTCTTTCTACTCTATTTCCTCTGGCTGGGAGGAGGCTCTTCTGCTTAGGGAACATTTTTCAACTGATTTATTATCCTGTAACTTTTACAGAATTAAAGATCTCCATCCAGAACCTCCAATATCCTAGTAATATGGCCATCTTCCCTATGTCTGTTCTGTCTTCAAATCTCTCCCTTCTCAGCAGGACATTTGTCATTGGATTTGGGACCCACCCTAATCTAATTGGACCTCATCTTTTTTTTTTTTTTTTTGAGACAGAGCCTCAAGCTGTCCCCCTGGGTGGTAGAGTGCTATGGCATCACAGCTCACAGCAACCTCCAACTCCTGGGCTCAAGTGATTCTCCTGCCTGTGCCTTCCAAGTAGCTGGGACTACAGGTGCCTGCCACAATGCCCAGCTATTTTTTGGTTGCAGCCGTCATTGTTGTTTGGTGGGCCTGGGGTAGATTCAAACCCACCAGCTCAGGTGTATGTGGCGCTTTAGCTGCTTGAGCCACAGGCACCGAGCCCGGACCTCATCTTAACTTGATTACATCTGCAAAGGTCCTATTTCCAAATAAGGTCATGTTCACAGGTAAGGGGTATAGGGCTTCACTATATCTTTCTGGGGGTCACAATTCAACCCACACTAAAAGTATAGAGTGTAATGAAAATGTATCCTTCACAAATGAAGTCTTTGCCACCTCCCAACTTCCCAACTCTCCAGCTTTATCCTACAAGGGAGAAAATACCAGCCAATATTAGGGGTACAGATAATAGGTATGCACAAGAAAAGCTTATTAGTCAATACAAAGTGAGCCCCTACTTTGTGTCAGGTTTTTTGCTAGGTCCTAGGGCTACAAAAAGGAAAAGGCTACCAATCCCAGCTCTGGTGGAACATATTCTGATAGCCTGGACTGCTTCTATGGCTTTGGTCACAGTAGCAGCCTTATTTATTAATATAAAGTGAGCATACAAGTTTCCCTTATCACGATAGTGAGTAAAATAACTTAGAGACATTAATTACATAGTTTTAGTACATACATCCCATTTCAACGAAACCTATAAAAGTTGAAAGGATGATTTCTTTGCTGAAGAGGAGTTCACTTTTTGCAGTTAATTACTTATAAGCTTTGGAACACTAGGGGAAAGCAAAAACAGAAAGCAAATCACATGAAAAAGGGGCAAGGTTCTTTCTTTAACATCTTTCTTTATGAAGTAGGAAAAAATGGAAAAAAAAAAAAAGAGTACAGTTGCTGCCAGATATCTTGGCTTTTTGCTTCACCTACCTGTACCAAGTAGGGAGAAAGATACTTGGTCTGCTTGGGTACCCTGAGGTACACTTAGAGTGAGTTGCAATGTTATTTAATTTTATTTATTTATTTACTTTTGAGACAGAGTCTCACTACGTTGTCTTCAGTAGAGTGCTGTAGCATCACAGCTCACAGCAACCTCAAACTCCTGGGCTTAAGTGATCCTCTTGCCTCAGCCTCCCAAGTAGCTGGGACTACAGGCGCCCACCATAACGCCCTATTTTTTCTTGCAGTTGTCATTGTTGTTTAGCTGGCCTAGGCTGGGTTTGAACCCGCCACCCTGGTCTATGTGGCTGGTGCTGTAACCACTGTGCTACGGGCGCCAAGCCAGTGTTATTTTATTTTTGAGACAGGGTCTTAGTCTGTCTCCTGGGCTGCAGTGCAGTGGCATGATCATAGCTCAATGCAACCTCAAACTCCTAGGCTCAACCCTTCGACTGGGACTACCTTTTTTTGTTTGTTTGTTTTAGAGACAGGGTCTTGCTCTTGCTAAGGCTGATCTTTAACTCTTGGTCTCAAATAATCCTCCTACCTCAGCCTCCCAAAGTGCTAGGATTATAGACCCGAACCACTATGTCCTCTCAGTTGCCATTTTAGGTCCCTATTTCTGACCACTGTGAACATGTCTTATACAATAAAGGGATTTTTGTAGTTGTGTGCAGTTTGGCTGGGGCTGGGTTCGAACCCGCCACCCTCAGTATATAGGGCTGGTGTCTCACCCACTGAGCCCCAGGCACCCACTAAAGGGATTTTTAGAATTAGGAATGAGATAATCTAGTCAGAGTCTAAATATGTCATTTTTATAGGTGAAACTAATGCTGTAAAATGTGAATTGATCATGGCCATCCAACTATAATGGTATGGTAGGCATCCAACTATAATGGTATGGCAGGAGAGTAGTGAACCTCTGGTTTTGATGACCTTCATGTTCTCAGAGTATGTATAGGGAGTAGTTGTGTGTTTCGTGAATAGTACAGTTTGAGTGAGTGAGAAACACACTACTTAAAAATACTTTCCTGCTGCTGTAATTTCAAATGTTTTAAGTTTTAAGAATCCCAATACAAAGTTTCAGGTTAGTCTAACAAATATCCAGACATCAACATTTACCCAATGTGCTCTTAAAACATAATTATGTAAAAGAGAATAGTTTATGCCCTAGATTATTCAAAATTCTTAGCTTCTGCTCACCGTGTTTTTCTGGTCTTTACACTTCTTGCAAATGAGGTGGAGGGAGAGGAGTTAAACCACAGATCCTGCTGCTTATTCACCAAGGAATCCTTTTACAATAGCTGTTATTTGGTCCCAGCTGTTGTGCTAAATTTAGCATTTTGGATTATCTGTAGCTTTTCTGTCTCCCATTGCCAAGGTTAATTGAGAAGTGATTGTAGAGTAAAATTTCAGTTCATTAAAAAGAAAAAAAACAACTGCATAATACAGTATTCAATAACATGAAAGTCAAACCACCTGGAGTTACCATTTGTAGCCATTTTATAGATTACAGACCTGTTGGCATTTGTCACAAGTTTCATCTTTATGATGCTCAAACACTGCAGTAGAAATGAAATGTTACCCTCCTGAATGTTCGGCCCTGTTCTGATTAGACACAATCCTGGAGTTAATTATTGCATTTATGCATGCTATTTTAATGTACATATCCAAAACGGAAAAAATATTGCTTCATTTATTTAGAAACAGTCTCACTTTATTGCCCTGGGTAGAGTGATGTGGCATTACAGCTCACAGCGACCTCCAACTCCTGGGCTTAGGCGATTCTCCTGCCTCAGCCTCTGGAGAAGCTGGGACTACAGGCGCCCGCCACATCTGGCTTTTTTTTTGTGGCAGTTCGGCCGCGACTGGGTTTGAACCCACTACCCGGGGGCAGGCGCCCTACCCATTAAGACCCATTACCCTACAGGCGCCCTACCCATTAAGCCACCAGCGCAGCCCAATACTTTTTTTTTCTTTTTGAGACAAGAGTCTCCCTCTGTTGCCCCAGGCTAGAGTGCCTTGGCATCAGCTTAGTTCACATCACAGCAGTTTCAAATTCCTGGGTTCAAGCCATCCTCCTCCCTCAGCATCCTAAGTAGCTAGGACTACAGGTGTGCAGCAAGATGCTGGCCTTGGGGACATCTTTTCTAAGAATTTTTCTATTTGTAGTAGAGACGTGGTTCTGGCTCTTGCTCAGGCTGGTCTTAAACTCCTGAGCTCAAGGGTTCCTTCCACCTCTGCCACCCAGAATGCTCCAATTACAGGCATAAACCACCTGACCTGGCCATATTAGTCTTTTTTCATAAGAATTTTATCAGAGGCTTGGCGCCGGTAGCTAAGTGGTTGCGACGCAGGCCACATACACCGAGGCTGGTGTGTTCGAATCGGGGCCTGCTAAACGACAAAGACAACTACAACAACAACAACAACAACAAAAAATAGGTGGGCATTGTGGCAGGCACCTGTAGTCCCAGCTGCTTAGGAGGCTGAAGCAAAAGAATCAATTAAGCCCAAGAGTTTGAGGTTGCTGTGAGCTGTGATACCACAGCTCTCTACTGAGGGTGACATAGTGAGACTCTGTCTCAAAACAAAACAAAACAAAACTTTGGGTGGTGCCTGTGGCTCAGTGGGTCGGGCGCCAGCCCCATATAAGAGGGTGGCGGGTTCAAACCCGGCCCCAGCCGAACTGCAACAAAAAAAAATAGCCGGGTGTTGTGGCCGGCACCTGTAGGTAGTCCCAGCTACTTGGGAGGCTGAGGCAAGAAAATCCTCTAAGCCCAGGAGTTGGAGGTTGCTATGAGCTGTGACGCCACTACAGAGGGCGATAAAGTGAGACTGTCTCTACAAAAAATAAAAATAAAAAACTTTATCTGAGGCCAAAAAATGCAATCGTGGCTACAATACTTTAATAACAATTTTATCTGAGGCCAAAAACTGCAATTGCCAATCTCGCACGTTTCTGTTGTTTTTGTTTGTCTGTTTGAGACAAAGTCTCACTTTTTCGTTCTCACTAGAGAGCTGTAGTGTTACAGCTCACAGCAACCTCTAAGTCTTGGGCTCAAGCCATTCTCTTGCTTCAGCCTCCAGAGAAGCCAGGACCACAGGTGCACGCCCCAAGATCGGCTATTTTTAGTCTAAACCTGCGAGCTTAGGCATACTGGCTCAACTCTGCCTCCCAGAGTACAGGCGTGAGCCACGCCCCCGGCCCCCAATCTTGCACATTTTTTTTTTGGAGACAGAATGTCACTATGTTATCCTCGGTAGAGCCCGGGCTGAATTCGAACCGGCAACAAGTTCTGGTGTATGTGGCTGGCTCCAAGCCAGTAAGATTGTTTCTAAGAAAAGCTGCTCAGTGCCTGTAGCTCAGCAGCTAGGGCCCTCTACCAGGGGCGACTAAGTGAGACTATGTATCAAAAAAAAAAAAAGAAGAAGAAGAAGAAAAAGAAGAACGAAAAAATTAAAGGAAGAACCACAAGTACAACACTCATTCTGATTTTTTTTTGAGACAGAGTCTCATTTGGTCACTCTTGGTAGATTGCCGTGGCATCTTAGCTCACAGCAAGCTCAAACTCTTGAGTTCAAGCCTCCCAAGTATCTGGGACTACAGGCGCCTGCCACAACGCCTGGCTATTTTTTGGTTGTAGTTGTCATTGTTGTTTGGCAGGCCCAGCCGATTTGTACCCGCAGCTCCAGTGGATGTGGCTGGCGGACGTCCTAAGCGCTGAGTTACAGGCACCTAGCCAATCTTGCACTTTTGTACAAATTTTTTTTTCTTTCTTTTTTTTTTTTTTTTTTTTCTTAGGCAATTCTCTTGCCTCGGCCTCCGAAATAGCAGGAACTACAGGCACCTGCCAGAACACCCGGCTATTTTTTTGTTGCAGTTGTCATTGTTGTTTAGCTGGCCTGGGCAGGTTCGAACCTGCCACTCTCACTGTTTGTGGCTGGCACTGTAATCACTGTGCTACAGGCGCTGAGCCGGAGTAAAATGTCTTTTTGACTTGGCTTAGTGCTTTCTTTCCTGTTGTGATTCTTGTATGCAAAATTATTTCTAAAAAAATACTTTTTCTAATGAAACCATAGAACTTTGCAAATTTTGTACTTCTCTTTATATCCACTTGAGCTCGTACCCGTAAGTACTTTGTCCATATACTGAGTAGCTAATAACTGCAGCTCTTGTTAGGCCTGCCTTTTCTTTTTTGAACAGATTCTTGTCATTTGTAAAAGTAATGACAACATCACAACACGAAATGTCATCATGTCACATTGTACAACACAACAAAAAAAATTACACCTCCTTAACAATAACATGTTGTCCAAAGTGTCCTCCTGCCCATGAGTCAGTGTTTTAGAAGTTATAAAAGTTATTTTTAGCACAGCCAGTGCCTTGTTAGCTTGAGTTCCGAATCCTACCCAAATCCCTAGTGATTGGGGGAAATCTAGGGTGAGGAGGGCTTCCAGTTCTTAAACGTCCGACTCCCTGACGCGTGTGGCTGCCCACCCTTCTTTCCCGGTCACCGGCAACCCGCCAAGCGCTACAATCCACTTGGGACTGGAGCACATTCCAGCGCCGGCATCCCGCGTGGAGGAGGAGACTATAATTACCCTCCACGTCTAGGGCAGGCCCTCGGACGACATCTCCCAGTTCCCGGTGTTCTAACAGCCCAACTCCGATTCCCGGTCTAGAAGCGCGCCTCGGCCGGCTGCGTGAGCGTCGACCAAGCCCCCGGCGCCCTCCGGACCCCCCCGGGCCCAGCCAACTCCTCCCCGCGGCCGTCTCCCGCGCGCTCGCGCCGCCAGGCACCTGCACTGAAAACTCGGCTCCAAACTAGCGCCCCGGGGCGCGCGGCGCGTTGCCATAACAACCCGGCGCCCGGGTCGGTCCGGCAGCCGAGGAGGAAGTGACGAGCGGTGGGTTGGCTGTTGTTGGGACACGTGACCCAGGCAGTGTTTTGACAGGGCAAACAGCAGAGAAAGAACTGGGCGAGCTAGGGGGAACGGGAGCTGGGGCGCCAGAGCTAGAGACAGCGGGCGGGCGAGGAGCTGGCAGAGGCGCGGGGCAAGCGGGCCGGCCGGGGCGACTGGCGGGCGGAGCCCGGGGGCCGCGGGGCTCGGGTGCGAGTCGGGCAGGGCCGAGGGCTGAGCTCCGGGAGCAGAGCGAGGCGGGGGTGGATGGCCACAGGGGCGCCGGGGAGCCGCGTCGGGCTTGTCTTGTCGGGCCCCCATGGTCCCCTAACGCAGCCCCGGGGGCCGCTGCGCGCCACACTCGGCTCTGGCCGGCCTTCCGCCTATCGGAGCCTCAGGTCTGAGGTGGAAGTGTGATGTGAGGAGCTGGGCGAGCGGCCGAGAGAAGTGCCAGGAGGAGGAGGGATTGGGACCGGAGAGGAAAGCGAGTTAGTCAGCAGAGGTCGGCCGAGGGAGCCATGAAAACAACTCTCCGGAGGGGAGAGGGGCAGGCGCGGCGCTCGGGGCGGCGGGGCTGAAGGAAATCCGGGGCCGCGGCGGGACGGAAGGGGCGCTCCGCGGGCCGGCTGCACAGAGCGGGGCCGAGTCCCCTGCGCTGAACACTTTCCTCGGGGCCCGACTCGGGCCAGGCCCGTAGCGCTGGGAGTTAGTTGGTAGGGTCGACCCGGGACAGCCCCGGAGAGTTCGTTTGGGGATGGGGGCAGGGCCCGAGGTGACTCGGGTTTCTGAGTAAACTTGGCCGCGGTTGCCGCAGGAAGGCTAGCCAGAGGCTAATCACACAGGTGAGGCCCTGAGGGGCGGGTGGAGCGCTGGGGAGGCTGGAGGAGTTTCCTGCGCCCCGGCACACAGGTGGAGGAATTTCTGTGCCGTCGCCGCCGGGCCACCGTGCCCAGAGGCGTATTTTGGTTTGGGGTTTTTTTTTCCCCCCCCTGAAGGGATTAGTTAGCTTGTGTTGCTTGACTCTATCTTCTTCCCTGTACGTCTAGGTTATAAATAGATCTTGCTTTGGTTCAGAGAAGGACACATTGGCCTGAAGAGCATAGGGGCAGGGAGGAGGGTGCTCGGTCCCAAGGTGCTGAGAGACTTTTGGTTCTCCCCGCCCCCCACCCCCCCAGATTAGCCAATGGTACTGTCACCGCAGTTAGTGCCAGGAAGAGGCCTAACTCAACAGTTTTCTTACGAGGTCCAGGTTTTAGGGCAGAACCTGATTAATTTTATTGTGATTTCTTTTAGCATTTTGAAAACGAAGAAGCAGGCGTAGAATCAGCGGCGAGTCTGTTGAAAGAACCCACACGTGTATTTCACAGCACTCTGGGTGGAAATTGGATGTGAAGATGAAGCCAGATCGAGGTAAATGATTTATTTAAGTAGAGCTTGAATCTTTTTCCCCCGGTCTTTTCGTATGCCTCATTTTAGAAGTGTTAACCTAATTCTGCCGCAGGACCAACTATTTCTGTATCATATGTGATTATCTGTTTTTGTGACAGATTCCAGCTGGTGAGGTACAGAAAGGCATATGGAAGTGAGGGTTAGACGTTTTACGAGTGGAGAAGCTAGTGTCGGTTTCCAGATGCGTGAGCTAAAAATTAAAAAAAATAGAGAGGAGCTAATGTATCTCGAAATGAAAGAGTAAAAAACTATATGTACACGTATCTATTGCCCCAATACATAGTATCATTGTAGAGTTGCAGTGAGTGATTTTTAGGTAAAGTCAGTCTAACTTCAGCTTTAAAAATGTTAACAAGACTTTTTTATGTTCGGAGTGTGAACTTGATAAATTGAAAACTTAGTTTGAGTTGACAGCTATTATTACTACTGCTTTGATTAGCTGATTTTGGTGCTTTAAGCAAATTCCAGAAGCTTGCCAAGTACTCTGTCATTCAATGTATCAGTATTTGGACAGTTTGGGCTACTGAAATCTCCAGTGATAAGAAAATGTCATTTCTTTTCTAAATCTGTATTTTCAAGCCTAATGAGAATAATGTATACACTATGCCTTTCAAGGACTATAGAGAAATTGTTTGTTAGTAATCTGATTAATAGCAAGGACCAATTTTAGAAGATTTTAGTACTAGCAGTGAGGGCTTTTCAACCAGGTATGGGTTTGATTCCAAGGTATATTGGAAGGAAGGAATTATTGTATTTGGTAAGGAGTTGAACTAAAAACAATTCCTTCCAACCATGAGACTTTAGGATAGGAAGTACTAGATACTAGTTTATCCTGTGAACTAGATCCTTATTTTAAACTGTATGTGTATTAAGCTGGCTGTTTCCCATATATTCAAAGTGATTAGAAAGACAAATTTTCTACATAAAATATGCCTTTCATAATAGTGTCTATTGAAATGCATTAAAGAAGTGTTTGGCTGTTACTTAAACTCAAGTAACAGCTGTATGTCTGAGCATATATTAAGTGTTAGGAAATACATTGCTACTGAGCAGGTTGATTGTGTAGAATGCCAAGTTCAGCTTTTTTTCCACCTATGGAATATATTGAGTATCGATCAAGTTTATATTTTTGGAGTATATCAATGACTTAGGGAAAATGGCACCAAGGTCAGTAGTTGCATCTCAGAATAAACAAATGAAGTGAAAGTCACTATTTGTTTTGGATTGTTGTTAAAAGGTGCTTTAGAGTCACAAGCAGTTTAAAAAATCATATTTGCAGGCTTAGCACCCGTAGCTCAGTAGTTAGCGGCCGGCCACAGATACCTGGGCTGGTGGGTTGAACCAGGTAGGACCTACTAAACAAAAAAGCAAAAAATAAAATAGGCGTTGTGGAGGGTGCCTGTAGTCCCAGCTACTTGGGAGGCTGAGGCAAAAGAATCGCTTAAGCCCAAAAGTTTGAGGTTGCTGTGAGCTGTGACTTAAAAGCACTGTACCAAGGGCAACACAGTAAGACTCTGTCTCAAAAAAAAAATAGTATTTGTACACTTTCTTTTAGTCAAAACTCGTGCTAAATAGATTAAAATGTTTAGTTATATACTAATATAAATTACTAGAGAAAATAAGCTTTTTTACAAATATACTTGTAAAGTATATTTGTGCAAGGTAGTCTTTTCATCTTTGTTCTATTTTATATTTTTATTTATTTATGTATTTATTTTAGAGACAGAGTCTCACTTTGTCACCCTTGGTAGAGTGCTGTGGGATCACAACTCACAGCAACCTCCAACTCTTGGGCTTAAATGATTCTCTTTGTTGCAGTTTGGCTGGGGCTGGGTTCAAACCTGCCACCCTCTGTATATGGGGCCAGCACCCTACTCACAGAGCCACTGTGTTTTGTTGTGCCACCCTGTTCTATTTTATTTTTTCTATCTTTTCTTTTTTTTTTTTTGAGACAGAGCCTTAAACTGTTCCCCATGGATAGAGTGCTGTGGCATCAAAGCTCACAGCAACCTCCAACTCCCGGTCTCAAGCAAGTCTCCTGCCTCAGCCTCCCAAGTAGCTGGGACCATAGGCCCCTGCCACAATGCCTGGCTATTTTTTGGTTGCAGCCGTCATTGTTGTTTGGCGGGCCCAGGCTGGATTCAAACCTGCCACCTTAGGTGTATGTGGCTGGCGCCTTAGCCACTTGAGCCACAGGGGCCGAGCCTATTTTTTTTTTTTTTTATTTAAGATTTTTTTTTTAGTGACTAAGTCTAATGGTGTTGCCCAGGCTAGAGAGCAGTAGCATCACTGTAGCTCACTGCAACCTCTAACTGAACTCAAATAAACTTCCTAAATAGCTGGATATGCAGGTGTGTGCCACTATGTCTGGCTAATTTTTTATAAACATAGGGTCTTGCTATGTTGTCTAGGCTGGTCTTAAACTCCTGACCTCTAGCAGTCCTCCTACTTTTGGCTCCCAAAGTGCTACCTCAATAAAACATTTAAAAAGAATTGCTTCCGGGCAGTGCCTGTGGCTGAGTGAGTAGGGTGCTGACCCCATATACTGAGGGTGGCGGGTTTGAACCCAGCCCCAGCCAAACTGCAACAAAAAAATAGCTGGGCGTTGTGGCAGGAGCCTGTAGTCCCATCTACTCGGGAGACTGAGGCAAGAGAATCGCCTAAGCCCAAGAACTAGAGGTTGCTGCGAGCTGTGATGACACAGCACTCTACTAAGGGTGACAATTGAGACTCACTCTCTAAAAAGAAAAAAATTGCTTCCATACCCATTGAATCAATTTTTTTGAACCAGTTAATGGGTCATGATTACCTATGGTTTGAATGTCACAGTTCTGGGTAACACTTACTTAGAAAACAGTAATACTTCATTTCTTTTTTTTTTTTGAGACAGAGCCTCACTATGTTTCCCTCAGTAGAGTGCTGTCCTGTCACAGCACACAGTAACCTCAAACTCTTGGGCTTAAGCACTTCTTTTTCCGCAGCCTCCCAAGTAGCTGGGACTACGAGGGCCCACCACAACGCAGGGATTTTTTTTTGTTGTTGCAGTTGTTTAACTGGACTGGGTTTGAACCTGCCACCTTCGGTGTATGTGGCTGACTCTGTAACCACTGTGCTAGGGGCGCCGAGCCATAATACTTTCTTTCTTTCTTTTTTTTTTTTTTTAATTTGAGACAGAGCCTCAAGCTGTCACCCTGGGTAGAGTGCTGTGGCATCACAGCTCACAACAACCTCCAACTCCTGGGCTCAAGTGAGTCTCCTGCCTCTGCCTCCCAAGTAGTTGGGACTACAGGTGCCCACCATAACGCCTGGCTATTTTTTGGTTGCAGTCATCTTTTTATTGTTTTGGCAGGCCCAGGCTGGATTCCAACCCGCCAGCTTAGGTGTATGTGGCTGGCACCTTAGCCTCTTGAGCCACAGGCGCTGAGCCAATACTTTATTTCTATATTGATGTCTAAGTGTTTAGTTATATACTAATACAGATTACTAGGGAAAAGAAATAAATTTTATTTGTCAAGATGCCCTTTTAGGGTGGCATATGTTGCTCAGTGTGTAGGGCATCAGCCACCATACACCAACGCAGGCACATTCAAAGCCAGCCCCAGCCTGCTAAACAATGACAACTGCAACAACAACAACAAAATAGGTGGGTGTTGTGGTGGACACCTGTAGTCCCAGCTACTTGGGAGGCCGCGGCAAGAGAATCAGTTAAGCCCGAGAGTTAGAGGTTGCTGTGAGCTGTGACGCTACAGCCCTCTACCGAGGGCAATATAATGAGACTCTGTCTCCAAAAAAACAAGAAAAAAAAAGATTCCCTTTTAGCTTTCTTTAGCATCCTTAGGTAATAATGATGGGATCACAAGTGTAGTATTATGATTATATTGTTTTTTTGTGTGTGTGAGAGACAGAGTCTCACTATGTCGCCCTTGGTGCCGTGGTGTTATAGCTCACAGCAACCCCAAACCCATGGGCTTCAAGAATTCTCTTGCCTCAGCATCCCAAGTAGCTGGGACCACAGGCGACCTCCGCAGTGCCTGGCTATTTTTTTGTTATAGTTGTTATTGTTGGTTAGCTGGCCCAGGCTTGGATCAAACCGCCAGCCTCGCTGAATGTGGCTGATGCTGAAACCACTGTGGTACGGGTGCTAAGCCGTGATCATATTAATAACATGAGCTTTTAGACCCATGGATTTCTTTTTTATTTTAAACCAAGGTCTTAAGTAAATGATATCTTTTACTTAGTACACTAGTACAAACATACTAATAGTACAGCATTTTTCTGGATAATTAAAACTTAACTCTTTAAATGTAAAAAAAGTTTTCAGCCGTAATGATACATAGAGAGATTTTATTAATGCTTTCTCATTTAAAAAAAGAATGTACACTTGGGGATGATTTTAAGAATTGAACTCTCTCTCTGATGGAGTAGTGGAGAGAACAAAAATTCTTACTTAGCACTGTAAGAACAAAATAGGAAAAAAAAAAAGAGAGAATGGACAGCGGCGGTGTAATTTAACCTTCGGTTGATGTTAAAGGATCATTGTTAGGAGTTTCAATTTTGTACTCTGTCCTAATCTAGAAATGCCCTAAGGAGATATTTGAGTTTTGTTCTCTAGGTTAAACCATAAGTTTATCTTTTTTCTTTTTTGCTTTTTAAAATTTGTTTTTTAAATCTATGGCATTAGATATTTACCTTTTTTTTTTCCAGATCTGATTTTTACTTTGCCTCTCCGTCAGTATTCTTTGTTGTTAATATGTTTGTCTTTCTTAATTTGCCTGCTTTTTGGCTCTGGTTGAGAAAACTAGATAAACATACATAAATGCTGAATTCTTTGTAAGATAAGGGCAGATAAGGGGACTTCTCAGATACTCAGAATGTGAGCAAAGTGTGGATTTTAATGTAAAGACAGATAACTAGTTTAATGACAGAACTATGCTTTAGAGAGTTAAAGCGGGAGAGATTAAACAGTTTTTTTCCACATCAGACTCAAGGTGTGTAAGTTTCAAGAGAGAAATCTGAAGTGTTTTATTAGTGTAGAATTAAACATTTTAAGTTATGTTATAAATGTACGAGATTTCTGAGCAGTGCCCTTAGCTCCATAGGTAGGACACCAGCCACATGCACCAAGGCTGGCAGGTTGGAACATAGCACAGGCCAGCTGAAACAACAATGACAACTGCAACAACAACAAAAATAGCCAGCAGCAGCGCCTGTGGCTCAGTGACTGGGGCGCCGGGCCCCATATACCTAGGGTGGTGGGTTCAAGCCCAGCCCCAGCCAAACTGCAGCAACAACAACAACAACAACAAAATAGCTGGACATTGTAGTGGGCGTCTGTAGTCCCAGCTACAGGGAGGCTGAGGCAAGAGAATCGCTTGAGCCCAAGAGTTTGAGGTTGCTGTGAGACTACGGCACTCTACCTAGGACAAAGGCTTGAGAATCTGTCTCAAAAAAAATATGTATATATATGATTTCTAATTTTGTGTTTTTAAATAATATCTGAGCTTACTAAAACTTTTATGATTGGCTCGGCGCCTGTGGCTCAAGTGGCTAAGGTGCCAGCCACTTACACCCAAGGCAGCAGGTTCGAATCCAGCCAGTCTGCCAAACAACAATGATGGCTACAGGCTTGGCGCTTATAGCTCAACTGGCTAAGGCACCAGCCACGTACACCTAAGGTGGTGGGTTCGAATCCCCAGCCTGGACCTGCCAAACAACAATGACGGCTACAACCAAAAAATAGCCGGGCGTTGTGGCGGGCGCCTGCGGTCCCAGCTACTTGGGAGGCAGAGGTAAGAGACTCGCTTGAGCCCAGGAGTTGGAGGTTGCTGTGAGCTGTAATGCCACAGCACTCTACCCAGGGGGACAGCTTGAGGCTCTGTCTCAAAAAAAAAAAAAAAAAACAATGATTGCTACAACCAAAACATAGCCAGGCATTGTGGCGGGCTCCTGTAGTCTCAGCTACTTGGGAGGCGGAGGCAGGAGACTCGCTTGAGCTCAGGAGTTGGAGGGTGCTGTGAGCTATGATGCTATGGCACTCTACCCAGGAGGAAAGCCTAAGGCTCCTGTCTCACAAAAAAAAAAAAAAAGAAAAACTTTCGTGATTGAAACATACAGAATTTAATAAATCCTCAATAAACTAATTTAACTATACTGTTTCGAGTCATATTTGAACATGTATAGGCTGTTGAAGATCCTGAAGTAAAAACTAATAGTGCTAAACATGTTCCACAAACAAGACATTAAACAATTTTTTATTTTTTCAAATTAAAGATCAGAGGAGTGCTATCTTAGCTTTTCCCCACATATTGATTATATATTACAAATTTAGGCCTTAGCTTTAGTATTCCAGTAGCTTATGAAGTTAACTACAGAATAATGCAGCTCTCTTAACGTCAGACAATTCATACATGGACAGCTAAAATAGGAAGGCTAAAAGTGATAAGGACTAGAAAAAAAGGAGTAAGAGAATTAGGCATGTTGCTTGCTTCCTAAGAATAGTACGTTGTTAGCTGATAGAAATCAAACGACAGAAATGGGCTTGGAACCTGTGGCTCAAGTGAGTAAGGCGCCAGCCACGTACCTAAGGTGGCGGGTTCGAATCCAGCCCAGGCCCACCAAACAACAGTGATGGCTGCAACCAAAAAATAGGTGTTGTGGTGGGTGCCTGTGGTCCCAGCTACTTGGGAGGCTGAGGCAGGAGACTCGCCTGAGCCCAGGAGTTGGAGGTTGCTGTGAGCTGTGATGCCATGGCACTCACCCAGCGGGACAGCTTAAGGCTCTGTCTCAAAAAAACAAAAAAACCCCCAAAAAACAAACAACAGAAATGACAGATGTTCGAGGAAAAGAAAAGAACTGTTGACTAGATTAAATAAAGCAGGCCTTTAGGGTGGTGTCTGTGGCTCAAAGGAGTAGGATGCCAGCCCTATATACCAGAGGTGGTGGGTTCAAATCTGACCCTGGCCAAAAACTGCAAAAAAATAAATACAGCAGGCTTTTGCCAAATGCCCAGGTGGGCTCTGGTGATAGCATGAATAACAACAGCTAATACTTGTGCATACTATGTGCCAAACACTGTTCTAAGTACTTTACATATAACTCATTTAATGCTTATGATTACTCAAGGACATAGATGGCTATTGTCATCTCCATTTTATAGATAAATGACATTGAGTCAGAGGAGTTTGGTAACTTACCCAATGCTACACAGCTAATAAAAAGTCAAGCCCAAGTGCAAATTGAACTTGAGTATATGCTCTTAACCCTCTGACTGATAGCAGTATATGATATTAAAATGTAAGATACTAAAGGGTGGTGCCTGTGGCTCTGTGGGTGAGGCTCCAGCCCCATATACCAAGAGTGGCAGATTCAAACCCGGCCCTGGCCAAACTGCAACAACAACAACAACAAAATAGTTGGGCATTGTGGCAGACGCCTGTAGTCCCAGCTACTCGGGAGGCTAGAAAATCGCCTAAGCCCAAGAGTTGGAGGTTGCTGTGAGCTATGATGCCACAGCACTCTACTGAGGGCAGTAAAGTGAGACTGACTCAACAAAACAAACAAATATATATATATACATATATATAAAAATAGTAGGAACAAATTGGTTTAAAAATGGGATGGAGAGGCCAGGCTCAATGGCTCATGCCTGTAATCCCAACATTTGGGAGGTGGGTGGGTGGGTAGATTGCCTGAGCTCACAGGTCTGAGACCAGCCTGAGCCAGAGCGACATCCTGTCTCTAAAAATAGCAGGGCCTTGTGGGGACCACCTGTGGTACCAGCTACTTGGTAGAGTAAGGCAAGAGGATCACTTGAACCCAAGAGTTTGAGGTTGCTGTGAACTAAGATGGCACAGCACTCTACCAGGGGTGACCAAATGAGACTCAGTCTCAAAAAATAAATTAATCAAAATAAAAATCGAGGTGGTGCTTGTGGCTCAGTGGGTTGAGCACCGGCCCCATATACCGAGGGTGGTGGGTTTGAACCCAGTCTCAGCCAGCTAAAACAGCAATGACAACTGCAACAACAAAAAGAGAGCTGGGCGTTGTGGCAGGCACCAGTACTCCCAGCTACTTAGGAGGCTGAGGCAAGAGAATTGCTTAAGCCCAAGAATTGGAGGTTGCCGTGAACTGTCATGCCCCATACTCTACCAAAGGTGACAGAGTGAGACTCTGTCTCAAAAAAAATAAAAAAAATAGAACTGAGGAAAATTCAAAACAGATCATTTAATAAATACTGTGATCTTAGAAAGCTACTTATCCAGTCTGCCTCAGCTTCTTTATTTTACCATGGGTGAAGTAAGGAAGCAGTAGTACCTTGGCTTGGGGTTATTTTGAGGATTAAATGAGTTAATGTATGTAATGTGCTTAGAATAGTGGCTGGCACTTTTCAGGCATTCAAATGTGAACTGCTATTGTTAACTTTGGACATTTTCTAAGAAGCAGCTAATCATTTAGTGAAAGCTGAGGAGGGCAAAAGAAAGGGACTAATTCAGCTGCAGGTTTTGTATACTAAGTGTGATCTCAGCTGAAAAGCTGGGTACTATTGGTCTTTTCTCCATTTATGTTGATGAGTCTTGACACATCAGTAGTTGTCAAATAATCACTGCCTTGGTATAACTTCTCAGGTTCAGATACTAAAGGGGTTGACAGGTACTCTATTTTTTTTGTCTGTCATCGAATAGGAAAGAAATAATTCAATGGACTGAATGCTGTCATTTCTTTGAAAGATGTGACAAAAGATCATGGAGAAGCAGAGTTAGAGGCAAATATAAACATAGATATACATATATATATATATATATATATAGAGAGAGAGAGAGAGAGAGAGACACACTTAAAAATCAATTTCCTTTTTAAAACTTGAAGAAATCCATGGGAACCAAGCATTCTGCATTGAGCACAAGTAGACAAATTTAGTTGCTAGACAAAGAACATTTATATTTATTCTTTTGCCCTTCTCAACTTTGCATCTCATTATGATAATGTTTTCTTCCCTTTTGAGTCTGGGGATTTTAAAACTGGGAAGATTAAACTTAGAATAACTTTAATGCTAACTTTAAAAAAATATAATGACAAAGTAAAATTTCAGTACCTGCAAACAGTACTTCTTTCTTAGTAGGTAAACCAAAGTTCACTTGTCAGTAGTTCTGTCTTTGTTCAGATAGGTGAAAAATCAGAATAGTTCCTTATGCCAGATTTATTAAACTGAAACAAGATGGACTGAGTAAAAATTTTTGTAACTAATCAAAATATTAGACTAGGGTTTCATGTGTAATACCAAAATTCTTAGCAATAATCTGAGTTGAGCTTTCTTTCTTTCCATATCAAATCTACTCATCTTATCTCTTCCCCTTCTTTACTAGGCCCAGCCCCATTGGCTGCCTTTTTGGTTTTTGATGACCATTCAGGGTTTTGTATGCACTATTCCTTCTGCCTAAAAAGCTTTTCTCCCCAGTAATAACATTGGTGGCTCCTTGTCATACTATTGTAGGCTTAAATGTCACTTTTCAGAGAGGTTTTCTTTGACTACTCTATCTGAAGTGCTCAATGCTTTTTTTAAAAAATTAAGGCAGATACACAAAGATCATGAATACATTCATGCATATGTGGGGTACAATGTGCTCATTTTTTTAATACAATCTAATGTGGTTACTTTAAGCCAATCAACATAGCTTTCACCTCATTAACTTGATTATTGTGCCAAAACATCTATGTTCTACATTTCACAGATTTGACTTGTACCCTTGTCATATGTTACATAGGTGTGATCCCGCCTTTTACCCTCCCTCTGTGAACCTCCCCCACCCCTCCCCTCCCCTCCCACTCCATATCTCTCCATCACCCTGGACTATAGTTGTGTTCTATTTTTTACAAGAAAGTATGAGTAAATATAAGTAGGTTTTATAGAAGTACTGAGTACATTGGATACTTTTTCCTTCATTCTTGAGAAACTTTACTCAGGAGGATGTGTTCCAGATCCCTCCATGTAAACATAAAAGAGATAAAGGCTTCATCTTTTTTTTTTTTTTTTGAGACAGAGCCTCAAGCTGTCCCCCTGGGTAGAGTGCCGTGGCATCACAGGTCACAGCAACCTCCAACTCCTGGGCTCAAGTAAGTCTCCTGCCTCTGCCTCCCAAGTAGCCGGGAGCACAGGCGCCCAACACAACACCTGGCTGGTTTTTTTGGGTTGTAGCCATCGTTGTTTGGTGGGCCCAGGCTGGATTTGAACCTGCCGCCTTAGGTGTATGTGGCTGGTGCCTTAGCCACTTGAGCCACAGACTCCGAGCCAGGCTTCATCCTTTTTTAAGGCTACATAGTATTCCATGGTATACATGTACCACAATTTATTAATCCATTTGTGGGTTGAGGGGCACTTGGGCTTCTTCCATGACTTGGCTATTATGAATTGAGCTGCAATGAATAATCTGGTGCAAATATCTTTTTTGCAAAGTAATTTTTGGCCTTTTGGGTATTCTCCTACTATAGTTAGTTTTGATTTCTTTCTTGGCAATTGTGATTATCTGATTTAAGTAATGCACAAATCAGAGATAACATTGGTATCAACTTTCTCTTCTTCTCTCTTTAGAACATTTTTAAATTGTCCTTATTGTCCAAGAACCTTAGACCTTGTCTTATAATGGCACTGATCTTCTATCACAGCAAGGATTGAAGTTTACATTTGCAGAGATAAAAACTTTATTAGAAATTCTACTTGCGGAAGTTAAGAAGGCTTTACAGGCATTTTGAGAAAGCCACATATATCATCTGAAGGAGTCATTTGTCCCTTGGGTCACATGGGAAAAGGGGAGGACACAATGCAATACGCGTACACACATACATGAACACATGTGTGTATACACACACAAGGACACCCTTTCTTAGCACAGAATCTATTGCTTTTGATACATATATTAAAAAAAAACCTTTCTGTTGTAGAAAATGAGAATAGCATAATGCTGAAAACTGAGCCCTGGATTAAGACTGCCTGAGTGTGATGCATGAATCTAAAAACTTATTGCCGTATCTTCTATGGCCAAGTTATTTAATTTTTCTCTACTTCAACTTTCTGACTAGTAAAATAGAATTAATATTAACTACTTCATAGGATTTTAATGAGATAACAGAGATAAACCACTTATAATAGAGCTATGCACATCCTAAATACGTAATGAATGTCAGCAGTTCTTGCTAATAATTGAGAGGCTGAGAGTGAGTGCAGAGTATTTGAGAGTTGTTGTCCTATGTATGACTGACTGTTGTTTTCTTATTTGTCAGTATGTCCTAAAGGAGGGCTGGTGGGTATACAGGTTGTCAGAGGAAATGGCCTAATGCCATTGAAAGAGCCAAGCCTGGTGCTCTCAGAGCTTTGTATATGAGCTTGGGGAAGTCACTTTATCTTATAGAGCCTCAGTTTCCTTTCCTTTCTGACAAGGATATTAATCCTTGTTGTTTGTACCCCATAGGATTGTCATAAGATAGAATGCTTTATAAATTATAAAGTGCTGTTGCTGTCTCATATCTTTTCTGAGAGCAGCTGTGTATAAATTATGAATAAAAAGCACTATGCAAATATAAGGAATTATTACTGTTGTATATTCTGGATGTGCCATTCTGATATATGCACCCACTTAGTATTGGTGTGTGTTTGCTAGTGGAGGAAGCCACTCGCTCCCAACGACTATGGATGTGTCTGTGTTTGCGAGAATGAAATGCACAAATATTGAAAAATGTAATGCTTTATGACAAGTTGATTGTCTCTTAGAAGGAAAAGGAAAACTCTTCAGTTGTCCTGAATACCAAATCAACTGAAAGATTCTACCAGAACACCCAACCACAGCAGGCTGAAGGCGCGTAGACATGTGTCTATCAGTCTGGACAGACAGTGACCAATTTGAATGTGTAAATTGCTTGGACCAGTAGTTCCTTGAACACAGAAGGTCTTGGGAAAATTTTCTAGGTTTACGTGTTATTTAGCATTTAAACTGAAATGCTCTTTTGGGATAAAGTAGAGGTAACCTTGTCATGATGCACTAATTTTGACTCTTTGGGGACTGCTGTCCAGTGGTCTTCCCTTCTGGTTTGGTTTTAAGAGGGGAAGAGGCACTGGCATATCTTATTTGGTTTGGTTTGATGAGAAATGGTCTTGTGAGAGAGCTACATTATTTTCTTAATTAAACCCATATTCTTAGACTTGATCTATAAAGCCTGTCCTATTTGGTCCTTCCTTACTCTTCTAGCTACATCTTTTCCTGCTTTCTGTTAGCAATTTGTACCTCAATCTTTCTGACCAATGTACGGTTCCCTGAACAATCATGTCCACCCTCTTCCTTTGAAAATGCTGTTCCTCTATCTGGAGCATTCATCCTTTAAAACCTGTCCCTTCACTCTCTTCCAGCAAGTCTCCTCTAAATCACAAGTATCTATAGGTCTCCCAAGGTAGCTGCTATAGGATAAGTGTCTAAGATTGGACCATAATTTCTTGTTTACTTGTCCGTCTCTTCTAGGAGGCCATGAGCAACTTGAGTGCAGGGAATTGCATACACTAAATTTCAGTTTTAACTGTGTCTGTATGATCTTGATCGAGACTGCCTTTGTACAGCTTGTTTTTCTTTTTTTAACCTGTAAAATTGTTAGAATAAGGCCTGTTATTTTAACATTGCAGAATATGATAAAAATAAAAAATAAATAGAAAGGTGAAAGCAGATTGAAAGCAAAATAAACTTAAATGTAAAAGGACTTCTTTCTCTCTCTCTCTTTTCCTCTCTTTTTTTTTTATAAAAGTCCTATGGAAATAGGGCATTTATAATTTTTTGTATCATTTTGATAAAAAAAAAAAGCCTTGCTATTCCACCCTAGAAGAAGATACAGAAAGTTGGGAGGTGGCCATTCTAATTGAAATAGAAGAGATTCTAGGTTCCTTAGAGAACAGGATAAAATCAACTGTATGCTTCTGGATCTTGGACTTAGGCTAGGGCAACTTGTATTATTTCTGTAGTGAATACTCCAATAAATGCAGCAGGCACTAAGTTACTATGTTAAACAATTTTGATGTGTATTTTGGGAGAATCACTATAGTTAAGAATTCAGAAATAGTTTTGATGCAGTGACCATTATGGTAATGAAGTCTTATTTGTGAAAACATTTGCTTGAAGTTTGAAAGGGTCCCTAAAACAACACTCCTCTTTCTGGTCTGTATCATTTGAGAATTGAGATAAATGAGGGAGGCAAATGAGAGACACAAACATCACCTTTATTATTCAATAAAACTTATAATGGAGAGAGTGGTTTATAACTGTAGTTATTCATTGTTTTCCAAGGGGGATATGTTCTAAGAAATGCATCATTAGGCAACTGCATCATTATGCAAACATTGTAATATGTACTACACAAATCTAGGTGTATGGTCTACAACACACCTAGCCTAAACGGTATAGTCTCCTGCTCCTATGCTACAAAGTTGTACGGCCTGTTACTGTACTGAATATTACAGGAAATTATAACACAATGGTAAGTATTGGTGTATCTAAAAATATCTAAACATAGAAAAAAGCACAGTAAAAATATGACATTATAATCCGATGGAATATATGTGGTCTGCTGTTGTCCAAAATGTCATCATATGGGACATGAGTATATAAGCAAGTAAATTTAGTGCTAAACTACAGAATTACATAGATGTTTCTTCTAGTCGCAGGTAGTGATGGACCTTTGTGGAAGTATCAAAAACATAGAGGGGCAAAGCTGTGCACATACTCCTTTTTGAGATTGCTGACACCCAATTGGATAGAGAAAGGGAAGACTGTAATTTATCTCTGCCCAGATAACTCTTTCCTAACTCACTAATCAGATTAAGTGGCTTTGCTTCTGAGCCAGACATGGGATGATGTCAAGAGTTTTATGTTGCTCAAGCTTCTTTGTCATGTAAGTAACAAACAAAACTGAAGTGAGAAGAAGGCTTCACCTAGTTACACGAATCCATCAGCCTATTTGTTCCTCTTGGGGAGTGATTTTATGCCATTTCTAAGGGATTGTTTTTTACAAATGGTTCATTTACCTGTGTTGCATTGTGATACCATCACCCATCTCAGATATTAAGACTCTTCCCTGCTAGGAATGAAGAGGTTCTTGCCTCTGCCCATGGTTGTAGAAAATGAAGCTTGTGGTTGTTACAGCCATCAGATGGTTGGTATTACTATGCATTGATTTTGAGCCATAAACTTTATATACTTTGCAACAACCCAGAGATAGTTGTCATTTATTTATTTTTTTGGATATAGGAACTAAACATCAGAGAGGTAACTTAACTATCTCAAAGTAGTAAAGATAGTAAGTGGGATTCAAAGTTAGGCCAAGTCTAAAGCTCATTCTATTTTTCTTCTTTATTGTGAAAATGAAACAAAATAAAATCAGAAACTAGAGAACTCAGGTTCTTTTGACAATTGTTCTCTGGCCCTGGGTGGATATGAGTAGTGTGATTCCATCTCAAACCCAAGTAAACTTACACCTTAATTCTTGGGTCTTATTTTGCTGGGCTGGAAGTGTGTTGATTACTCCATCCCTTTACATATGTTTGTTCATAGATAATGTAGATAATTTACAGAGGTATAAACCTCTGCACACCTTGCTGGCTGCTGTACCTGTTATCAGCTAATTTAGGAAAACTTTTCCAAGGAGCAGGAGATTTACTACCATGACACAAGAAAATTTTAGGTGGCACATAGACAACATTTTAATCAAAGTAATCTTAAGATGTGTTAGAAAAAAATTTACTGCCAGTATCTATCCATAGATTGTTATTGACATTACTTAACACAAGGCCTAAGAACATATTTGAATATAAAAAGGAGTCCATTAAAACATTAAATAAATATTATAAGTGTTATGCAGATACGTAAAAAATTGGAAGATGTCTAAAATTTGGGAAATACTGCCCTAGAGTAATGAAGATAGTTTATTTTGTTTAATACTGTTCTGGGGAAAGAAGTCCTGTTTCTCTTCCATTTTCTGTATGTAGAAAGAGGATTTTATTTAGAAAAGAAAGGTACCTACTCAGCAATACTAAGCAGTGTTGTCAAGGGCAAGCCCGTTATTCAATTCTCCTCAGAAACTATATGATTCCAAGCATAACAAATGTAAATGAACGTGGGTATTAGGAGGAGAGGGGTACAGGAAGCATGGCAGATATAAAGTTGACATAATTTCACAGGTGTTTCAATCCTCAGAGTATCTTGTAGATAAAACACTGTCTTGGTTAACAAGAAGACTCAACCTTGGATCTTTTTCTGGGAAGGAGAAACTACTTCCATTAGAGCAACTTGGATCCTTAACGAGAAGAAAGAAGAGAGTCTACCTAAAAGAAAAGCTTAGGGAAGAGAGTACAACCTGGGAAAGAAGACAACACGAGAGGAATGAAAGACCTAATGAAATGATTCGACTCCTGAATTGAACCATGGCTGAAGACATAATTTTCATAGAGTTTTCAGTTTATGAGCTAATAAATCCCTTTTAGTGCTTAAGCCAGTTTGAACTGATCTCTGCCATTTGCCCTTAGAAGATTCTTGCCTAACATTGGCCTGAACAAAGGAAATGGAAATAAATATCAGGGGGTAGACGTGAGAGAAATGATGAAGAGAAAGTTGACATGATTTCATCACACAAGTTGAAATGGAACTTTGAAGATGATATATGGCTTTGGCATTGACATCCTGAGTGGCAGAGTAATCATAACAAAGATCATTATCCACTAGGCTGGGTTTCGTGCTTTGTCCCTTTAGATATCCTCTCCTGCCTTTTTCATCTTGCTCTTTCTCCAGGAGTCTGACATGTTTGAATTATCTAGATAGTCATTGGTGCTGGCAGGATGTGAGCAATGGGGAGAAGTCGGAATGCATACCTCTGGTTCCCTCTGCCACCCAGGTTTCACTGTGTCTGTGAAAGAAGGTCGTTGCTCTTCCCAAGGTAGCCTAGCTTCATGATTCTGTTATTCTGAGTTCTTTCATTAATCTCTCCCACCTTACCTTATTTCAGGGTCAGGTAATCACAGTCGTGATGGTGCTAATCTCAGGTTCCTACACTGCCCTTTATGATTTCTCTACTCCCACCCACACCTTTGTAATTAGTCCTTTAGTAAAGCAATCCCATGGTAATTATCCTAATTGGAGTGTTCCATTTATTTCTGCTTGAAATACCAAACAGATATGTCTACCCTTGGTGAGTAATTCATTAACAGATTTCTTGTCTATAGGGAGTGCTTTACAATTTTCAAATTTGTATCATTTATTCTTACAACCACCTCATGAAGTAGGCAGATCAGGCAATCTTATTCTCATTTTATAAAAGAAATCAAGACTTGGGTAAGAAAATTGATGTTCAAATTCACACAATTAATAGTCTACCCTTGAACTTATGCCTTCTGACTCCAATTGGTCTGTGTTTATTCTATTACACCTTGATTTATCGGAAATGAATTAATTTGATGAAAGCCATTGTATTTTACTTTTTTTCTCTTTTATCTCTAAGCCAATAGCTAGCTTTTATAGGAATAAACATAAACATAGGTAGCTCCCCATTAGATAGATGCCACTGAAATGTGGTAAATGCCAGACAGAAAAGGGGGGAATATTGTGTAAGGGGGCAAACAATGTATCTAGATTTTGCATCTGAAAAGCCACCTTAGATAGATTGCAAAAATGGGAGAAAATATTTAGAGTTATGTTTGTACATCTTAAAACGACTAATAGTTCAATGTGATTTATGTAGTCAGGGTAGGCTAAAACCTCACCAGTATAATAGCTGAGTTGTTTGTCTTAGCAAGTATCCTGTTATTGGCAATCAATAATGCAGCTGAAATGACTGATAGCCTTGTTTTCTTGTGGTGCCTCAGCTGGTTTAAATTATTTATTTGACGTAGAGCCTCTTGGCAGATGTAAGGAAACCAGTGATAATATGTTTGCATTGCTTAGATGTATATCAGAGAGGGGAAAAAAATGGGTGTTCTTTTTCTGTCCCCGATTTTTGGGCACATTACATAGGTGAAGACACATTTTGTAGAATTGTCATTATCATCAGCTACATATATGAGGATGAAAGAGACTATGAAGTTCTGAAAGTTTTATTCTGCTTATCCTAAAATGAAATAAACATTTTTACTGTCAAGAGCACGATTCATTGGCCACCATAAGACTTTCCCAGCCACGAGGAATATATGTGGGCCTGGGACCCAGGAATCTTTGTAACAAGCTCTATGGCTACTTATCTGTAAGGATGTATCTGTTTCCCAATAGACAGGGAGGACCTGAAGGACAAGAATTGTGGCTTATTTATCTTTGTAATTCCAGTGTTCAGCCCACAGTCTGATGTACAGTAGTCACTTAATAAGTATTTGCTGATGAATGAAAGATAACGGTCAGCGAACCTTGTAAAAAATGTATACCTTTTGCCTTAGGTATGGAAGTTATTAACCTTACTAAATAAAGTATTGCTCTGGAAAGAGGGATAAACGAAAAGTGAGATTTCTTTTTTTCAGTATAAGTTACAATAGTAAAGATATGTCAACACTCAAGACTTTAGTTTTCTTTATGTAAAATGGGAAAGATGATAATTTCTTCTGAATGTTATTATGAGATTTCAAAAATGAACTTGAGAAACTTTGTCAACTCTAAATGACTGCATAAGTAAAAATTTATGTGAGAGCAGAACTTTATTGATAAAGTTCTTTACCAAATAAATAAGTAAATAACTGAATGAACAGATGAATAAATAGGCCCTGATTTGTTGTATTTGCCATTGGCCATGGCATAAATACTCCCACCATGGCTGATTTCAAGTTAATAAAGGTTTGAAAGCAAGTTTTCAAAATTGTTGCTTATTTTTTTATTTTTATCTTTTGATCTATGCACTGGGCATATTCTTTATTTTTTTAATTAAATCATAACTGTGTACATTGATGCATTTAGGGGGTTCAGTGTACTGATTTGATACAGAATGTGAAATGCTGACATAATTGCTGCATATTTAACAAGTGGCTTTTGTGAGCTGGCTCATAGACACCACTTTGTGAGAAGAAGTGGTTTGGTTTAGATGAGTTATATATATGTGGTGCCTCTAGTATTTGGTTGGCATTTGAGGGGAAGGCAATAGAATATTTCTAGTAGGATTAGATTGAGATCTCATATTTGTGCTCAGTTAAACATTATGACACTCTTATAGTGAATATCTTAGTGATGGAGAGGTACCCAGAAAGGCTTTTGCTCTTAACTTGGAATTTTGGACATTGAAATTGAATTATTCATCCAACAAATATTTATTCAACTTAGGCAGACAGAGGGTTTATGCTGAAAAAGTACTAAAATTGGAGAATGCAGTCATTAGCTGACTTGTGACTCAGGGAATGAATTCAGTGCTATGGTTTGAATGATGATGTGCCCTCCAAAATGCATATGGAAAGTTCCTTCCCACTGTGGAGGTAGTAAGAGGTGGGGCCTTGTGGGGTGTGATGAAGTCAGGAGGGCACCACCCTCATGCGTGATTAGGGCCTTTATAAAAAGGACTTTCAGGGGTGGTTTGCTTTCTTCCTTCCTTCTGTCATCTGAGGACACAGTGTTTGTCTTTTTTGTCCCTCCACGTTCAGCCCGTTGAAGATGCCAGAACGAGAAGATGCCATCCATAGGCCACCCCTCACCAGACATGGAACCTGCAGCTTCCAAAACTGTAAGAAATGAATGAATTTCTGCTCTTTATATATCGCCTAGGTACCCATTTCTGCAGCACTACTAAAGACATTCACACTGGCTGTTAGAGGGGAAGATGGGTAAGGGAAGGACACCCCGTCCTTGACCAGGAAACACCAGAATCCAGGATGGCTTTACTGATCTCTTTTCTCTTGCTTGGTATTCAAGATTTCCCATGGTGTTTTCTCTCTCTCTCTTAGTCTGCTTCAGTTTTTCCCACACTCTTAATGGTTTCTGACTTATGTCATAATTCTTCCTGATAGGCTTAGTTTACCATAATCCATATTTGTGGGGATATGTCAAAGGCTTGGTGTGACTAAGTTAATGTGCAAATTGATCGTCAGCTTTATGTGTGCATTAGAATTATCCTGGGGAGTCAGTTAAAACTGGATCTGGGAACATAGCTAGAGACATTATAATTCCGTATCCTAGAGTGGAGTCCAGGAAAATAAGCAACGTTGATGACACTAATGCTCATGGTTGAGATGAGACATCTGGGGAACAGAAACCTACTGATTCTTGAAACACCTTCCCTTTTTGGCTC
>CAUYTI010134790.1:0-13443 GCA_963575145.1 Galago senegalensis
TGAACCAATCAGTAATTTTAAAGTTTTGTTTGTTCTAAATGTAAGAGTTTAGACTCACATTCTATTAAAATTTAGCCCTAAAATGACAAGCCTTCTTAAAGCCTTATTTTTTGAAAAGCCCCTGTTCTTGCTCAGAATAAGAGTTGCCAAAATACTTTCTGAACTAAGTTACATTGTTGCACTATGAACACTAAGCACTAAACTGTTTAAAGAACTTTGTCTTTAAGAAGACTGAAATTAGGAGATGGAGACACTTTCTTTTTTTTTTTTTTGAGACAGCGCCTCAAGCTGTCCCCCTGGGTAGAGTGCCATGGCATTACAGCTCACAGAAATCTCCAACTCCTGGGCTCAAGCGAGTCTCTTACCTCCACCTCCCAAGTAGCTGGGACCACAGGCGCCCGCCACAACGCCCGGCTATTTTTTGGTTGCAGCCGTCATTGTTGTTTGGCAGGTCCGGGCTGGGGATGCGAACCCGCCACCTTAGGTGTATGTGGCTGGCGCCTTAGCCGGTTGAGCTATAGGCGCCGAGCCCAAATTTACATTTTAAAAAAATGTTTCTATAATTTTTAACTTCAATTATCCTGATGGAGCCCTAAGTGAGCCAAGTTTCTAATTTCTTCTAACTTTATACATTTTATTTTCCAGCTACAACTTCGACAACTACCACCACCACTGTTACCACCACCACCACCACTACTACCACTATCACCAGTGGCTTTATCCTGAACCTAAAACCGACATCAACTGGCATTAGTAACTCTGCACCTTTTACTTCGACTGTTGAGTAAGCCTATTTATTTGAAAGTTTGTGTGAGTTTAATTTCTTTATCATGTGTAAGGCATGATTTTCTTATATAGTTTCAGAATAATATTTGAAAGTTACATAAATGGCTGAGTGGAGCAAACAGAGAAAAATTTCTGTAGTTTAGGAAGTTGAACAACCAACAGCACACCTTACGATGGCTAAGAACAGCTACCATTTGTTGTACAATTATTATATATTTAGTAAGATAACAGTGCTTTACAAACATTTAAACCTAATAATGACCCTATAAGATAGGCACTATTTTTGTTACCATTATATAGCTGAGAAAACTGGAGTACATAGAGATTTTATAATCTGCTCACGTTCACACACTTGGCTATGGCTGAAGCTGGATTAAAATTCAGGCAGTCAAGCTCCGTAGCTTATATTCTTACATACTGTGCTACGCTGCTCTCCAGTATTTGTTCATTCTTAATTAAGCTTTTTCTGAGATAATCATAGATTCGCATTTATTTGTAAGAAATAATACAAAACATCCTCTGTGTTCTTTATATCACCCCCCCATGATAACATCTCAACACTGATACAGTGAAGATGAAGAATAGTTCCATCACCACAAGGATTCCTCCTGTTGCTCTTTTATAACCACACCTGCTGTTCTCCCCTCCTTTCCCTAACTCTGGGCAACAATTAATCTGTTCTTTTTTCTATAATCTTGACATTTCAAAAATGTTATTCAGATGGAATCACATGTATGTAACCTTTGGGGATTTTTTTTTTATTCACTGTAATTCCTTGAGATCTGCCCAAATTGTGTTCTGCATGAATAGCATGTCCTTTTTTATTTCTGGGTAGTATTCTGTGGTATTGTGGGTGTACCCTGGTTTGTTTAATCATTCCCTTGTTGACCGACATCTAGGTTGTTTCCAATGTTTTGGCTATTATGACTAAAGCTGGTATGAACATTTGTGTGCAGGGTTTTTTTGGTGAATATAAGTTTAATTTCTCTGGGATAAATGTTCAGGAGTGCAGTTGTTGTATAGTATGGTAGTTACATGTTGATTTTCTTTTTAAGAAAAGAAAGTAGAGAAAGAGAGTAGCTGTGACATTTTACATGTCCATCAGCAGCATCTCAATAATCCAAATTGTCTGCAGTCTCACTAGGATATGGTGTTGTCACTATTTTTAATTTTAGCCCTTTTTGATAAATGTGAAGTGACTTATGATTTTAATTTGCATTTCCCTGATCACTAATGATATTGAACATCTTTTCACATGTTTATTTGCCATCAGTATTATCTTCTTTGGTTAAGTGTCTGTTTGTATCTTTTGTCCATTTTTCTACTTGGATTATTTGGGGGGGGGTTTACCGTTCAGTTTTGAGAGTTTGTTATATATTCTAGGTATTAGTTCTTTTTCAGATATATGGTTTACAGATATATTCTCTAACTCCATAACTTATCTTTTAGTCTCTTAACAAGACCTTTTTGCTGAACAGAAACTTTTGATTGGTGAGGTATAATTTACTTATTCTCCTTTTAATGGGTTTTGCTTTTGGTATTAAGTATGAAATTCTTTGCTACTCCGCAATCTCAAAGATTTTCTCCTATTTTTATCTAAAAGTTTTATAGTTTTACATTTTACATTTAAGCTCATGATCCATTTTTAATTAATTTTGTATAAGGTGTGAGGTTTAGGTCAAGATTAATTTTTTAGTCTTTTTTGTTTGTTTGTTTTTTGTTTTGAGACCGCGTCTCACTATGTCGCCCTCGGTAGAGTACCGTAGCGTCACAGCCCACAGCAACCTCCAACTCTTGGGCTTAAGTGATTCTCTTGCCTCAGCCTCCCAAGTAGCTGGGGCTACAGGTGCCCGCCACAACACCTGTCTATTTTTTGTTGCAGTTGTCATTGCTGTTTATCTGGCCAGGGCCACATTTGAACTCGCTACCCTTAGTGTGTATGTGTTTGGCGCTGTAACCACTGTGTATGGGCGCCGAGCCAATTTTTTGTCTATGGATGTCCACTTTTTCCAACATCATTTGTTGAAAGGCTATCTTCCTCCACTGAATTGCTTTTACCCCTTTGTCAAAAGTCAGCTGGACATATTTGTGTCAAATGCTTTTTTGGCCTCAATTAATGTGATCTTTGAAGACTTTTTTCTTTGTCTTATTGAAAATAGTAGATTACATTGATGGATTTTCAGATTTTCAGCCAGTCTTACATATGTGGAATAAATCCTACTTGGTCATGGTATGTAATTTTTATACTTTTTTTTTTTAAATTTGGTTTGCTAGTATTTTGTTTGAGGACTTTTGTATCTAAGTTCTTGAGAGATACCTGAACTTTTGGTTACATTGGTCTGTAACTTTCTTCTTTTTTAATGTCTCTGGTTTTGATGTAAGGGTAATACTGGCTCTATAAAATAATCTGAGAAGAATTTTCTTCTCTTCTGTTTTCTAG
Source organism: Galago senegalensis (assembly GCA_963575145.1). Taxonomy (NCBI): domain Eukaryota; kingdom Metazoa; phylum Chordata; class Mammalia; order Primates; family Galagidae; genus Galago; species Galago senegalensis. The sequence continues at coordinate 3,227 of CAUYTI010134790.1, forward strand.
AAGAAATTGTGTAAAATTAGTGTTAGTTTATTAAATGTTAGCAGAATTCTCCAGTGAAAAACTCTGAGCCTGGACTTTTCTTACAGGAGCTTTTAAATAACAAATCATAATTATTTAATGATTCTAGGACTATTCAGTTTATCTAATTTATCTCTGATGAATGTTAGTAGTATGTGTTTTTTAAGGAATTGGTCCATTTTTTTCAAAGTTGTCAAATTTATGAGTGTAAAATTGTTCATGATATTCTATTATCATCCTCTTAATAGCTGTGGAGATATTCTTGTTTCATTTCTGACATAGGTGGTTTATGTCTTTTTTTTAAATTATGGAATTCTTCATGAATTTGCTTGTCATCCTAGCACAGGGGCCATGCTAATCTTCTCTGTATCATTCCAATTTTAGTATATGTGCTGCCGAAGCGAGCACTGGTTTATGTCTTTTTTTTTTAATGTCTCTGGTTTTGACAGAAGGGTAATAATGGCCCTATAAAATAATCTGGGAAGAATTCCGTTCCTTTCATTGATCTTCTCCCAAAGGACCAATTTCTGTTCCATTAATCTTCTCTCTTTTTCTGTTTTCAATTTCATTGATACCTATTTTTTTTTTTCCCTTCTGGTTGCATTGGGTTCAATTTGCTCTTTTTTCTGTTTGTGGAGGTATGATTGCTGTATGACATTTTTCCCCCCTAACATATGCATTTAGTGCTATAAATATATTCCTCTCAGCACAACTTCAGCTTGGTCCCACACACTCTGTTGTGTTGTGGTTTCATTAATTCTATATACTTTTAAGATTACCTTTACAAATTCTTCTTGACTCCCGGATTATTTACAAGTATATTATCTGATATCCAGGTGTTTGGAAATTTTCTTTTTTTTTTCTTTCTGTGTTGATTTCCTGTATGACTCCATTATGGTCAGAGAGCATGCTCTGTGTGGTTTTAGATCTTTCGGTTTGTTTTATGGATGAGGATGTGGTCTGCCTTAATAATGTTCATGGACACTTGAAAATTGTGTTTTCTGCTGTTAGGTGGAGTGTTGTATTTATTTTCATTTATATATATACATATATATGTATATATATGTCAAATTATGTTGCTTCATTATAATTTCTGTGTCCTTGCTGCTTTTCTTTCTAGTAGTTCTTTCAGTTGTAAAAAGTAGCTTTTTGTACTCTTTAACTAATATTGTGGATTTGTCTATTTATTCCTTTAGCTCTATCAGTTTTTGTCATGTATTTCACAGCTGTTTTTTTGGTTCTTTACATATTTAGGATTGTTAGCCTTTTTGGTGCCTTGATTCTTTTCTTTACTTTTCTTTTTTTTTTTTTTGACAGTTTCATGTTGTCGCCCTCGGTAGAGTGCTATGGTGTTACAGCTCACAGTAACCTCAAACTCTTGGGATTAAGTGATTTTCTTGCTTCAGCCTCCCAAGTAGCTGGGACTACAGGAGCCTGCCACAGTGGCTGGCTATTTTTAGAGAGGAGGTCTTGCTCTGGCTCAGGCTGGTTTTGAACTCCTGAGCTCACGTGATCCACTGATCTCGGCCTCCCAGAGGTGCCTTGATTCTTTTATCATCATGTACTAGCCACTGTTGGTCCTGATCATTTTCTTTACTGTTTGTGATATCGAAATAGCTATTTTTTTTAAAAAAAATCTTGCACGATACATCTTTTTCAGTTTTTTAACTTTCAACCTAAATCCTTGTATTTGAAGTAAGTTTCTAATAGATACCTTATTTTTGAATTTGTTTTATTCTGCCAATCTCTATATTTTAATTGGTGTATTTAGCACGTTTGCATTTGAGGTAATTATTGATCTGTTAGGGCCTAAGTCTCTCATTTTATTATTTGTTTCATACCTCTGATTTTTGTTCTTTTGTTTCCTTTTTTTTTCCTAACCTTCCTGTGGGTTGTTCTAATATTTTTAGGGTTTCAGCATTTTCTCTTTATGGTGTTTTTAAAAAATACATTGCTTTGTATACTTTTATTACTGGTTACTCTATTTATTACAGTATACATGCATAACTTAGAGCAGTGTAGTCATATTCATATTTTACCATTTTGAGTGAAGTACAGAAACCTTACTTTGTTTTATTTTCCTTTACCCTTCTTACCTTTTAAGTATAATTGTCTCAACTATTTCCTCTATATTCATTGTACATCACATCACATGAGGTTACAATTTTTGCTTCAGCCAACAAACATGATTTTAGAAACTCATGAGATGTAAGAGTAGTCTCAGCAGAGGAATCAGAGCATTGCAGAGCTCTGCTGGTCAGATCAGGGAGCTTCTCGGCCTTACAATTACTACCCGGCAGGGGAATTGGAGTTCCTCATGGTTCTAACCACTGGAAGATACATACTTTCTTGTGGATACAGACAGGGGAATGCATCAGTGACCAAGAGCTGGCAGGGAGAGAGAGCCCTGTGGCCTTGGCCATATCCACCCATAAGGAGCTTCCTTCATGCCGAGCTGGGATGGGGAAAAGAAAACCAGTCAGATTGTGGTACAGACTTTATCTGTGCTTTTTGTAATTTCGTATATTTCTTAATAAATCTTTACTTGCTGTATTTTCTTAGCATAATTTCAAGAAACTTTGTACGATTATTTTTAATAATCTTTATTCACCATGGTTGTTTTGTTGGAGAGCAAGTACGAGAAACTCCTTACATGCTGTTTTCTTCTCAGAGTCCTTCTGTGTTGTTCATTTAAAAAACCCAGGCATACTCTTAAAAGTATGATTATATGATCATCCTGCATCCCTTTCTTTTAGTGCAATAGTAACTCCCGTGATGACATACGGTCATCTTGAGGGTCTTATAAATAACTGGAACCTTGAGATGGAAGATCATGAGAGGCGCTTTCTTCACCAGGCCACCCAGGTCAATGCTTGGGGCCGTGCATTGATTGAGAATGGTGAGAAGGTAAGAAGATATTCTCATTAATCTACCTGCATTATACAGGTATTTACAGATGAACAAAAGAGAATATGTCTGTGTTTTGTGATTCCTTTTCTATTCCGATATTGGTGAGCAGCTTCCAAATATTTTCCATAGGTAATAATCTATGTATTCCTTAACCCTGTATTAGGAAATCTTTCACATTTGAAGTGTATTTGAAAAAATTAATATTGCTCTAAAATTATTAACTAAATGTTGATATTATTGTATTCTTATTTTCTCTTTGTAGATTACTGTTTTACATGCGGAAATGGAAAAAGTGAAACTGGACCAGAAAAGGTAGAACCCTGGATTTCCTAGGTTGAAAGATTAAAGACATCTTTTTATTCAATTTTTTTTTCCTTCTTGTACTTTATTGACATTTTTGGTCACTCCCACTTCCTTTCATTAGCCCTTTTGTTGACTTGTTTTATTCAGGCTGGAACAAGAATTAGATTTCATCCTGTTACAGCAAAAGGAACTAGAAGCTATGCTGACACCTTTAGAGGACTCTATGAAGGACCAGAATGGGCTGGCTTATCCGCAGCATGAAGATGAGCGTGAGAAGACGTAAGTAACTGCATAAAGATTGAGGAATGGGGCAGGACTTATCTACTATGAGAGAGTTCAAGAAAAGAGAGAAAAAATTAAACGGGAAGGCAGAGGATACAAATTGGTACGAAAGGACAAGTTTTTATCATTGGCATTTATCAACTTGGTTTTTTTATCCTTTCTAGATGCTTGAAATGAAAAACTCATTCTGGCTATTTTGCATACTTCTATTGATCTCAAGCAAAAATGAAGCCCTTATTATTAAACATGGAGACAATGAAAAATTATAATTACATGAGAAAAAGAAGAAAAAATCTAGGGGGAAAAATTGAAAAACAACTTTTTAAAAGAAAATAATATATTTGTGTATATATACATGTATGCATGTGTGTATGTATATATAGAGAGAGAGCTTGCCATACATTACCTGGGCAACAGGTTATCTTCTGGGGTATGAGATGCTAATCAATGCAGATACAGCTGTATAAGATAGAGACTGGAAACCTCTGTCTTGCCAGGGAGACCTGGTCTTTCTTCCTGCCTTCTTTGCCCTCAATACTGCAGGGTTGGGAGCCTGAAGTTTCTCCTCAGCCCACTTAATAGACATTCCTTGACCTTTCCAAATTGTGTCCCTTAGCCACACAGTGGCTTTCCCAGGAAAGCATGTGTTGCTCAAATCTCCCAAGAAGTGGCTGTCCCCCTTATTAAGCACACCAGAACCAGTCACACTAGGACCCCGAGGGCTGAACCTCCAAGGCAGCTTTCCCACAATGGACGCACCTGGCCTACAGCTGAACAATGAAAGCTTGTTTTGTCCAGTGGCTTAGTCCCAGCCCCTGGGAGCTGTTCAAAATCACTTGCTCTCTCGCCCAAGCTCTCCCAGCATAACTCAACCAAGTTCTCAGGTCCAAAATAAAAACCTGCAGGGCAGGCCTTCTCTGTCTGTAAACTGTCGCTGCTGCCACCCCAAGTACTTGACCTTGTGTTACTTCTCCACTGATTCCGTCCTCCTCTTGGGGTCCTGATGTTTCCCTGCTGCCTCACTGTTGCCCTGAAGGGATGTTTCTGGGCTGAGCCAGTAAGCCAGAGGTGCCTGGGGTCTTTTCTCCCAGATCTCACCATGCATGGCTGCAAAAAAGCTGTCTGCCATCTTGCTCCCCCCACTTTCCCTCCAATCATTTCTTCATACACATTCAGGTTGAAATATCCTCAGGCCAGTTTGATTAGGGTGACCAGACGTCCCGATTTTTGGAAAGAATGTACAAACAGGCGGGAGAACAGGAAGGGAATATACGGTTTTCGGTTGCCATGTGGCTATTTCGCCAGAGTATGAGTTTTATATTATTTTTGTTAATTTTATAATGTTAAACTGTAATAATAACAAACAATGGTTGAGAAGTGATTATCGAGAACTGCTTATCAAAGTTTGCATTGTTGTCAGGCCCTGCCTTGCCCCCGCCCCTGCCCTGTCCCCCTCCCCCTCCATGTTGTCCCACTTTACAAATGTTAAAATCTGGTCACCCTAAGTTTGATTCTCATAAACATATCAATTAACTAGGTTAGGGGTGTGATAGTTTGGACAGAAATCTTGAGAATTCAGGCAACTGATCAATTTTGTGAACTTAATAAATTTACCTACCTTGGATTATGTGAAGCTCATTTCTTAAAACGTTTTTGTTTCCTGGTGGCATATATTTATATAAGGTTTTACTTTAAAAATTTGTGTATTTAAGATCATTCAAGAAATCTCAGGATTTACTGAATATTGTTAAATAGCAAATAACTTCTCTTATATATCTGAATGTCCTCTGAGTATATTTTGACACCTAAAAAGTGTTCTTTTGCTCCAGAAATCCCAAGAGCTTTAGTCAGAGGGCAAATAGGTGCCAACAAAAAGCAAAATATGGTAATAATAAAGTCATAAATGCTGTGTCCATGAAAATGTGCCATTGGTCATAATAGGGACCCACTAAGAAGGTAGGGGAATTGGGGAAAATTCAGTTGGTGGTATCATCTTTGAATGTCAGTAACAATAAGATGCACAGAAAACATTTCTTATTAATTCCTTTATTTCACTTGCCTTTGCAGTTACAAATTAGCTGAAAATATAGACATTCAGCTGAAACGAATGGGCCAAGATCTCAAGGAACTTATTGATCGCCTGAATGCATTTGGAAATCCTGTTGACCCTAATGACCCGGTGCGTTTACTGCTTTATGTATTTAGACAACTACAACTTAGTATGAAATAGAATCCCATGGCCTCTTTAGCTAGTCACCTTCTCATGTCATCCATATTGCTGCTTACCTGCCTCTAGAGATATGAAGCCCTTGGATGTGGTTAGTGGAGCAGGAAACACTTAGAGGCAGAAAAGGTTTTGAGCTTCTTTTGGTTATTCCTAGGATTGCGGAAAAATCACTCTTCCTGAAATTGTCAGGGTTTTCCCCTTTGTTCTTCACATAACTAAGTATGTCTTTGTACTTTTTTTTCTGTTCATTTACTCATTAGCTAGTTCATTCTTCTTTTTACATATTTACATACTCATATAAAATGTTAGTAGGTATGTTTGAGTCTGTTCAATATATCCAGGAAATCCTTAATTTAGGTTAGGTTATATTTTAAACTTTGGAAAGTTAACTATTTGAGACTTAACTTATATTTTTTCCTTAGGAACTTTGTTAAATATAGTTATTAGATTTCCACTTGCCCCATAGAATACTACTTAGCTCATAAGAAAAATGCATTATATCATTGGAAAATACAGCTGAGGCTCCAATTAGAGTTGGGACAACATGAATTAATTTGGTGGCAAGAAAGAATTGTTTTTTTTCTTTTACTATACACCAATTAAAGAGTTTATTTCCTGTAACTTTCCCTATTGTCTTAGCAGCTAAATGGAGTCCTCCTTTTCCAATTCCCTCTTCATGAGTAATAATGGTAAGAGGAATCTCCCATTGTGGGAGCTCCCATTGTGCTTTCTATAAGTTAATTATAATTAAGAGGGGGCCAGGATCTGAGTAGGTGAAGATGAATGACTATGCGCGCGCGCGCACACACACACACACACACACACACACACACACTATATGTACATATACATATATAGTCACTATATGGTGACTATATATGTAGAGAGAGAGAGAGATTATTCTTTGGTAAGTAAGCTCTTTGTCCAGTGATATATAGACAGTTCTTTACATACATATTACTACCTTTTTTAATTAAAAAGAGACTGTGTTATAGCTGAGAAAGCATTCGAATTTTGTTCAAGTCCTTTAATCTCTCTGGGTGTTAGCTCCTTCTTTTGCAAAATGTCAAGGATAGACTAAATGATCTTTAAGTCCCTTCTAGCTATAAAAATTATGCCATTCTCTACTTTGGATGAATCCAGAGTTGAACAAAGGCAAATATAAATTAATCTTGGATTATCCCTACCATCTCCTTGTGTTCACACAGATGATCTAGAGTTGACAAAATACAGATTTTCTTTTAATGAAATATTATATTACTGTTATAATTTCAAAATTCAAAATTATTTATTGTAATAGAATTTTGATGCAGAGATAAATCTGTGTAGATTTAGACATGAAGCAGAGCTGACGTCTGGTCCCTCTGTTTTGAATTAATGTAAGAAGAGTGTTCTCAACAAAGTAAAAGGAGACTATAATTCTGGCTTTATCCTTTCTCTGCTACAACCTAGATTGTTTTATTCTACTTTAGTAATGGGTATTAAATAGTATGAGTCCTTTTGTATTTCCTGGGAAGGGTGACTGGGATATTTAGGATGAGTGAATTAAAGTGTATTAAAGTGTATTTGTTGCCCTGAAGGCAGAACAAAAGAAGCAAGTCTATAAAAACAGCACACTGTACCTCATGCATGATAGTATTAATGTACACAGCTATGATTCAATAAAAAAAAAAGAAAGAAATCAGTAACAGGGGCAGCGCCCGTGGCTCAGTGAGTACGGGGACGGCCCCATATACCGAGGGTGGTGGGTTCAAACCTGGCCCTGGTCGAACTGCAACAACAACAACAACAACAACAACAAAATAGCTGGGTGTTGTGGTGGGTGCCTGTAGTCCCAGCCACTTGGGAGGCTGAGGCAAGAGAATCTTCTAAGCTCAGGAACTGGAGGTTGCTGTGAGCTGTGTGATGCCATGGCACTCGACCAAGGGCGATAAAGCGAAGCTCTATCTCTACCAAAAAAAAAAAAAGAAGTTTATTAAAAAAGAAAAGAAATCAGTAACAACTCATCTCTTTATACAGCATAAATCCTTAGATACAGCAAGAAAAACATTCTTGAACAACAAGATTCCTATTATTGGGCTGTGCCTGTGGCTCAAAGGAGTAGGGCGCCGGCCCCATATGCTAGAGGTGGTGGGTTCAAACCCAGGCCTGGCCAAAACCTGCAAAAAAAAAAAATTCCTATTATTTACTGTAACCAGATCAACAAAGAAAAACATTTTTGAACCACAAGATTTCTGTTATTTACTGTAACCAGATCATACCAGGGTAGAAAAATAACAGCTATACATTCCAGTATTTGTGGTGATGAGATTTAACTATCTTTATTCCCCCTTTTAGGAGGGGATAGGAGAAACTATCTAATATCTAAAGTTTTTATTGAGCGTGTTTTTATTATGTTCTATGTTATTCAGTCATATTTTCTTACAAAATCCATAAAAACATTAAATGGCCTATGTTATGTATTACCAGTACCCTGCTAATATAGTGATACATTCCTTTTTAGTCCTTTTGCTGTGCTGGTAAAAATATTTCTTTTGTTTGAAATAATACTAGAAACATACTTGTATAGATGTTTGTATTCTGTCTTCATTTAATATTCTTTCAGGGTATTTTCCCAAACTTCTGACCATTCATTGAAAACATGATTTTTTTTTTAGTGAAGTTTTTTTTTTAATTAAATCATCACTGTGTACATTAATGCAGTCATGGGGTACAATGTGCTGGTTTTATATACAATTTGAAATATTTTCATCAAACTGGTTAACATAGCATGGCATTAACAATGCCAATAACTAAAGCATTTTCTTAGTTATTGTGTTAAGACATTTATATTCTACATATAGTAAGTTTCACATGTACCCTTGTAAGATGCACCGTAGGTGTGGTCCCACCAATTATCCTCCCTCCACCCATCCTCCCCCTCCCCTCCCCTCTCTTTCCCTTTCCCCTGTTAAGATTTTGTCAGAGGTAACTTTACCATAGTAAAGACACTTAATCATGTTTTAATTGGTAAAGAGATTGTCTCAAAATTGCGGTGATATAAAATAGTCCTATTATATTTAGATTTGATTATTTCTTATGACTAGGCTCCTGGAAGTAGAACATACTGAGTCACAAGTTATTTATATTTGAAAACTTTTGATATATATGGTAAAAATTTACATTTTATAAGGTTGCATTAATTTATATTAATCAGCTGTGTACAAATGTACTTAATTTTTCCCACATACTTGCCAAATGAGTATTACCATATTTAGAAAATTGCTGATTTGATTGACAAATAGTGCTGTTTTAATTTTTTTGTATGAATTTATCATCTTGTAAAATATCTTTTAATGTTCTTCATTTTTGTACTGTTGTAGTTGGTTTCTTACTGAATTATGGGTAGCCAATTTCTGACAGTTTCAAAACAATTAGATTGAACTAATACATAAAGATAATGAGTATTACAAATATAAAATAGCAAAAAGCCCGTTAATATTTAGTATAGTCTGAGTTCATTTTTATAGGATGAAATATAAAGTCACTTTCTTATTTCAATTTCTTGTGTTTATTTTGTGTTTACTACTTAAGAATAATCATAATCTTAAAAGTCTTGTGTGATTTTTTAGCTCCAGCAGATCTGCAAAATTATGAATATGCATATGGACTCTATGCAGTGGATTGACCAGAATTCAGGTGGGAGTTTATTTGTATACCAAGCTCTGTGTATTACAAGGAGAAAATGAGATATAAGTCAGGTTGTGTGCTCTGTGACCATACTCAAATTAGACTTCCATTGTAGTCTGTGGCTTAACTCAGTATGTCTACATTAGTTGTGAAAAATTATAATTGCTTATTTTTATAATATGAAGCACAGGATGGAATAGAAATTAATGAATATAGAAAGTGGATAGGAATAGAATATAGGGAAGTATGGATAGAAGCAAAACTTTTACATGTATCTTTTTATACAGTTTTGACCTGGGGGTCATATAAATGTGTTATAGACCTAAAAAACATTATAATTAAGGCAAAAATAATGAGAAGAAAGACAAATACTAAAATTGAGTACATACTGAAACCAAACAAATCTATATTACTAATTTATAAAATAGTTACTGAGTTCAGGTAACTTTTAAACATAGTGTACTTGATGATGTGTCCTTACTAGGATGTAGTTCCTAAGGATAGAACTGCAAAGAAATCTTAAACTTTCTTAATAGTTTCATATTAGTTTCAGAATTATAATGCCATAATGACTATCATTTCATATATATTATAGAATAAAGCAAATGCATAAGTATATTAATAATAATAGTCATCAAGATTTTCATTAAAAGATCAAAAATAGGTGCGGCGCCTATAGCTCAACCGGCTAAGGCGCCAGCCACGTACACCTAAGGTGGCGGGTTCGAATCCCCAGCCCGGACCCGCCAAACAACAATGATGGCTGCAACCAAAAAATAGCCGGGCGTTGTGGCGGGCACCTGTGGTC
>CAUYTI010134791.1:0-11833 GCA_963575145.1 Galago senegalensis
CTCCCTTCTCCCTCCCCCCTCCGCATGTTCTTAGGCTATTTGGTTATAGCTTTCATATAAAAGGTTTAGGTTAGTTTCATAATAGGGGTGTGTACATTGGATACTTTTTCCTCCATTCTTGTGATACTTTGCTCAGAAGAACATTCTCCAGCTCCATCCATGTGAACATGAAGGATGTAAATTCTCCATCCTTCTTAATGGCTGTTCTTAACCCGTTCTTCACTGCTGAAAAAAACACCAATGAAATTGCTTTGATTTTCAATCCTCCCTGGGCCTCTGCAAAGTCTATCTGAAAATCTGTCATGCTGGCCTCAGTCCTGCCAGGTTAAAAGGTGCCATGGCCTTTATGACATGGGATTCTGGGTTTTGTGCTTTTTCCTTCATGACTTGTTGCAAAGAACTTCTAAATATCACGGACAGGAAGTCCCATGTCCCAGTTGATCCACAGCAGACCTGATCCTGCCGCAATGTCCTGAGCACTAGCAGGTTAGCATCCCTCAAAAATATTTCCTAAAGGCCTTTTATTTTCATTTTTGGTTTTCCTCACCTTTATAAACAGGTAACTCCAGTGTGATCTATGCATATAAATGTGTGTGTGTGCGTCTGTGTGTGTGAAAGAGAGAGAGAGAACAGGAAGGGAATACAGATTTGGCAAAACTCATTTTGTTAATGTAGCAAGGAAATGATATTTCAGGAGTCTGGTATAAAGAAAAATGAGTCCTTTCACTTCCAGGTCAGTAGTTTGAATTCAACTCAGCTCAGTATTAACGCTAAGTATGAAATATGTGTTGTTTAGGTGGATTCCAGAATAAAAATAGAATGTCTGCCCTACTCAGACCCCAAAGCCATCCATAGTCTGCAGACCGGCAGGACGTGACTCCTGATAAGTGAGCACAGACACACGAGGATGCAGCACGAGGGCGTCACATCACGCTCGACTCAAGAAATATGTAAATAGATTCTAAATCTTTCCAAGACTATTTGATTCAGAATGGGAATTAAATAAGCACTATTTTTGACACCCATTAATAGCAGAATAAATGAGTCTATGCCTTTCTGAAACTAAAATTTGAAAGCAAGACCTTTTTTAGTCTATAATATTTTTCTGTGAAGTAGGAAATGTTCTTTGGAGGTGGGCAACATAGCCGAAAACTCCAATGCCTATTTTCTCACTCTACGATTCTCTAATTATATTCTGCTGTGGCGTGATGCCTCGGTTCCATGTAGATGTTAAATGATATTTTGAAGTGAATGAATGGATGGATGGATGGATAAATGAATGGTCTGTGAGCTAAAAATAGATATGGGACCCAAATATATCCATTTACTTTTATAGGGCTTGAAAATATATCAATATAACCTGAATTGAAAGGGGCACAGTCATCTTGAACATAGCCAGAGAGATAAAGCAGAGAGGGAGAAGACAGTAAGAGACCCTCCACCTGTCTCCTTCCTCCGAAACAGCTGCACCCACACCCAGTTTTCCGCTTTCTGCTTGAAACTGGAAGGAGCAGCCTTTGCGCACTCAGATGCAGCAGTCCCCTCTTCTCACCTCGTCTCACTTCCCTACCCTTCCTTTAAATATCTCACTGCTCCTGAGTCAGGACATACTGCGTGTTTTCATGAGCCCCAAAGTCATGTGAGTACTTGGTAAATGTTTATTAAAATAAATTGGTCAGCACTGATTTTCATTTATTCATTCAAAAAAACTTGAAAGTCTAGGATATACCAAACGCTGCTCTTAGAATTAGAGATACAAACATGAGCAAAAAATGAGAAAAAAAATTTGCCTTAGTGGAGCATCAGACAATTCAAGTCAACAATGTCTTGGACGCAGCCTGGAAGAGTTTGTGTTGAGATGATGACTGGGGACATTTCAATTTTAGATAGAAAAAATTCAAGGTCTTCACAGATAACATGGAATTTGAATCCAGAGTAGAATGAGGCTAGGAAATCAGCAAACCTTGAGGTAGAGATGTGATATGTATGAGAAACTCCAAAATTAGAGTAGCTGGGACAGAGTGGATGAGGGAAATGTTGTGTGTTACAAGGTCACAGGTAACTTCTGTTTGTCAGTAAGAAAAATGGGCTTGTCCTTGGAGTGAGATGGGAAGCCAGTGAAAGGTGGTAAAGAGAGGAAAGGCACTCTGTGACTTAGAGACCTGTGCCGTGTTCAGGACATGCTGACAAGGAGGATCCAAGCTTCCTCTGGATTATTAGAACGGGCCCCACAGTGTGTTTTCAGGAGTCACGTGCTGCCAACTTGCAGATTATGAACGGCTTTCAGGTCTGAGTAGGGCAGACATTCTATTTTTATTCCAGAACCCACACTGTGGGGGCCTATTCTAATAATCCAGAGGAAACTTTTCAATGTCTTGGATTAAGATGCCGGTACTGGAAACAGCAAAAAGTGATTAGAATCTGGATTTAATTGGCTGCAGACCCAGCAGTGATTTTCTGACTGTATCAGTTAGCATTTAGCCAAGCATTTCAAAGAAAAAGATATTTGCTGCAGGTAATTATGTTCTTACACAATCGTCAAGCGTCTGGAATACTAAAGTTCTCAGAAGTCCCTGAGAGTTTGCCCTGAGAGAGACAGAAAGTTGCAAATGCCTTCCGATTAGTACACGCAAGAAACTTCAGCTGGTGTTCAAAGTTGCCCTGCAACAAGGTGGCGAGAAATTTGCGTCTCTCTCCTGTCCAGGAGGAATGGTACAGCATTTGCCCCCTTTTCACCTTCTAAATCAAACTCAAGTGTAGCACATTAACAAAACTTAAACTCTATCTGGGACTCCACTGGCAAAGGAATCTGGAAGTGAAGTGGAGGTCACAGAAGGAAGGATAAAAATACCGATTGGATGCAATCTAATGACAGATTAGAAATAAGGTAAGGGAGAAAACATAAAACCAAAGGCAACCCCAAGGTTTCTGAACTGAGCCAAATAGAATTCCTGCTTGTCGAAATGGGAGACATGTTCGGAGTAGACTGTATTGAGTATTAAATTCAGGAAATATTTGGTTTGGGGATAGCTAACAGATATCCAACTTGAGATATCAAACACACAGTTGGATGTACATGTCTGGATGAAGTCAGAGAACAGGTTGAGGCTGGAGACAAACATTTGAGAGTCTTCAGCGAATAGCTGATATTTCATGCAAGAGAACTGGGTGGAATTCCTAAGGGAATGAGTGTTATCAAAGACAGAGAAGGTCACACCTGAGGACCAGGAGTGTCAGAGAGAAGTAGGAACCAGGGAAAGTGATTAAAAGGCAGTAGTCACCAAAAAAGAGGGGGAGAAAAAGTTGTAAAACAAGGGCAGAGCCTGTGGCTCAGTGAGTAGGGTGCTGGCCCCATGTACCAAAGGTGGCGGGTTCAAACCCAGCCCCAGCCCAACTGCAACAAAAAAATAGCCAGACATTGTGGCGGGCACCTGTAGTCCCAGCTACTCGGGAGGCTGAGGCAAGAGAATCACCTAAGCCCAAGAGCTGGAGGTTGCCGGGAGCTGTAACGCCACGGCACTCTACCATGGGCAATAAAGTGAGACCCTGTCTCAAAAAAAAAAAAAAAAAATTGGGAAAGAAAAACAGGGATGTGTGGAGTCCTGTAAGTCAAGAAAACATTCTAAGAAAAAGAAATAACCACCATAAAAAATCTTGATGGGACCAAAAAAAAACACAAGAGGTCAGAAAACTGAGACTTGGTGACAGGATTGCGGTCACAGATGTGTCTGATAAGAGGAATTACAGCAAATGGAAGAAGAAAAAGTCATATTGGAGGATGTTTGTAGAAATTTCAACAAGCTTTCCTCCAAAGAGAAAGGAATGATGTGATCCCTGGAGGGAAAAAACAGGATAGAGAAATGTGGAAGTTATATTAAAGTTGGATTATTTCAAAGGGGATAAATACCAGCAGCTTTGCATGCTTATCAAACTGCTGCAGCAGAGAAGAGCATGAGTCCCCCATCAGGATCTAAGCAGTGACCCGGGCACTGATATTTCATGCTAGAGAACTGGGTGAAATTCCTAAGGGAATGAGTGCACCGGCCACACAACATGAGGTCCATAGACCAGCAGCACCAGCAGCACCTGGCACCTTTCAGAAATGCAGAATCTTAGAACATCCATTCTAACAAGACAATCCTCAAGTCGTCTGTGTTCAGACGACTTGTGTTCAGTTTTAGAAGCACAGTGAAGACTAGCCTTCACAGGAGCACACAGTTCAACTATGGAAATCAGAGAGAAGGTACAGACACTTTAATGAGGTTGATAGCTGTGGAGGTGAACGTTTGTGGAATTCCTGTCTGATCAGTTCCACTTTCTTATTCAAATAGGAAGAAAGACCTCAGATGAGACTGAGGATGGGAGGATAGATGTCAAAATTTAGATCTATTAATAGTGGAAATGAAATAGTCTACTAGGTGGGTGGGAGAGAAAGTGAGAATATTAAATATTAAGGTCCCAGTTGAGGTTAATGGACACAAGTTGAAGGTCAAGCCCACTAGTATAGTTTTATTATCTTCTGTAATAAAACACCCATGATTAGCTGCCCAGTGTGATAGTTTCCCATTGCTGCTTTAAAAAATTAACCACAAATGTACTAACTTAGAATGACACAAATTTATTGTCTTACACTTCTGGAGGTCAGAAGTCCAAAATGGGTTTCAGCAGGCTAAAAATAAGATATCAGCAGGGGTGTGATCTTTTCAGAGGATGTAGGTGAGAATCCGTTTCCTCATCCTTTCCAGCTTCTGGATGTCTTCCTGGGCCCGTGGCCCCTTCATTCATCTGCAAAGTCAGTACCGGTGGGCTTAATTCTCCTCTGGCTGGTCACTCTTTTACTTCCCACTTTCACTTTTGAGAATCCTACAACAACGATGTTAATTGTGTTAATATTTGCTGATTAGCAATCCTATTGCCACCTGAAATCTTAATTCTGCCTTGCCTCGTAACTAACAGACTTGCAGTCTCTGGGGAATGAGATGTGCTCCCCTTGGGGGCCCCTATTCTGCCTGCCACCACCACAGTAGAGTGAAGAAGTAGAATATACTCCAGTGGCAGTTTTATAAAGGGAGCACACATCAGGAGGTGAGAGCAACAAGAGCCCGCCAGGTGTAGCCAGACAACTTCTCACATGATTCATCACCCACTTTCAGCTGAATAAAGAAGATAAGTGGCAAGTGATAGGCTTGAGAGATTTTGGAGATGATTCAAAGACTAATGGGACTAGAGCGGTAGGAAATGAAGAAGACAGACAAGAGACGGTGAGATGTTTTAAAGTCAGATGAAGGATGAGGAGTAGAGGTTGGTACTGACAAGTCTCAGTCATGATGGACAGGAGATCGAAACCTTTCGAAACCTGCAAGGCCAGATCGTTAGAGAGATAAGCTATACAGATACTGATGGATATTCATGTAGAAATACAACCAAGGGATGAGTCCCAGCAAGATAAAGAATCTTTTCTTTTTAAAATTTTTAAAGAATTGGCATAGCTTTGAGACACAGTAGGATTTTAATAAATGTTTGTAGCATGACTCTTATAACACCGAATTGTAGGGTTATATCCTACAGACAAGGCTGGGGAGATCATCTAACCTGAGTCACATTCCAAGACTAAACCAGATTATATCCCAGAGGGAAACGTGACCCATGTATGTGTGTGTGTGTCTTTTGCTGCAAGTGCCTAAACTAGCCACAACACATGCTATGTTAGATATATTAATAGTACATATATTCAAAATGTTTCTCATATGAAACATTGTTTAACTGCATGAGTTATCTATATGCAATAAAATATTAAGAATAATCAAAGGCAAATAGATTGATTACCACTTCCTAGGAATTGACTTATGCTTCCTCAAATTCATATGTTGAAGCCCTAACCTGCAAAATTATATTTGGAGATGGTTTTTCAGAGGTTGACAGGTATACATGAGGTCATGAGGATGGGATGGGGCCCTCAGGATAAGATCAGTGCCTTTCTCTAAAAAGAGGCAGGAGGGCATTGCTCTGTGAGTAGGGCACTGGCCCCATATGCCTGTGGGGTGGTGGATTCGAACCTGACCCTGGCCAAACTGCAACAAAAAAATAGCCAGGCATTGTGCAACAAAGTGAGGTATCATATCTAAAATAATAAATAAAAAGAGGCAGGACCTCATTTTGTGGCCCAGGCTGGAGTAGAGTGTCATTATCATAGTTCATTGCAACCTCAGACCCCTGAGCTAACCCTATCCTCCCAGCTCAGCCTCCTGAGTAGCTGAGTACAGGCACATGCCACTATGCCTGGCTGTAGAGATGGGGGTCTCACTATGTTGCCCAGGCTGTTTTCAAATTCCTGGCATCAAGAGATCCTCCTACCTCAGCCTCACAAAGTGGTAGGATTACAGGTATGAACCACAGTGCCTAGCCAAAATCACTGCCTTTCTAAGAAGAAATACTGGCTTTTTCTCTCTTTGTTCTCACCATATGAAGATACAGTCTCTGACCCAGGAAGACACTCTTCACACACTGGGAAAGCCCATTGGCTGGACCTTGATCTTGGACTTCCCAGCCTCCACAACAGTGAAAAGTAAATTCCTGTTGTTTAGCCACCCAGTCTAGGGCATATGCATGTATTGTTATGGCAGCCTAACCTAAGATAATGCTCAAAAATAAGTTAGAGAACTATCTTAAACCATGGATTCATGCAATCATCTTTTACTTATTTTAAATCATGTTTACTCAGCTTTTATGTTGCATAAAATAGGCAAAGTCTTAATTGAAACATTCTGTAGCAGATAATCAATAAAATTATTTTTTGCTGTTACCTTCTATTCAGGATAGCACATAATACTTAACATTATGCATTTATAACAGAACCTTCATGGTTTTATTTTGGTGATTAAAATGAACGAGGTATTTAAAGGACTTAGAACAGTGCTAAACTTAGAGTAATTGCTCAGTAGGTATTAAGCAAGGCATAAATTGAACAGATATTCTTCTAAGTGCATGCACATTTTAAAATAAGTGTTGCTGGTTTATAAATGTCTAAGTCGTTGAATCTGAAAGCTAATTCTTGATTATTTTGATTTCATGTAGTTACTAAGCACCTGGGACATAAAAAGTAATAATCAGTTTCAGAAGAAAACTGCAAGAGACACAATAAGAGATACAATTCATGTCTTAACATCTAACGTCAAAAATGAACAAAACCCAGTAAAGTGGAGGATAATGGAGTTATTGATGTTAAAATGACTGCTTAAGAAAATTGCCATTTAAATAGCCAAGTCCCTCTGCCAGGCCTAAGAAACCCATGAATGTGAAAAGATCTGCAAAAAAATGTTCTCAATATAGTGAGATTATCAGCCACACACCGTAATAAGGCAGTTGCAAAGAGCTGAAGAAAAGGATTACATTTTTCCTTGCAGTGAGATACTGAGGTCAAGAAAGAAATTTGAAAGGACTTGTAAATTGTGGAATAGGCTAAAACCTCTTATCAGCTATTCTTTGATGAATCCTTCACTATCAGTTTTTAAGTCCTACTGAAGTTTAGAGTCTCCGTTAAAAGAAAAATAATGTAACTACTGATTGCCATTGGGGAAAAATGCACATTGACTCTAGCTTTATCATAGTGAGAAATGGACTTTCCCTGTAAAGTGGAGTGATCACCATATACAGTTGACCCTAGAGCATTGTAGAGGTTAGAGGCATGGAGCCCTACACAGCTGAAAATCCACATATGATTTCTGACTCCCTAAAACTTACCTACTACTAGCCTTACTGATAGCACACACAGAAAATCCACATATGATTTCTGACTCCCTAAAACTTACCTACTAATAGCCTTACTGATAGCATACACAGTAAAATAATACATGTTGTGTATTAGATATATTGTTTACTGTATTTTTATGATAAAGCAAGCTAGAGAAATTAAAATTGTATTAAGAAAATAATAAGGAAGAGAAAGTCTATGTACTAGTCAGTATGTGGAAGTGGGTCATCACAAATGTCTTCATCCCTCTTGCCTTGTTGGCTGAGGAGGAGGAAGAGGAGGGGTTGGTCTCTCTGACTTAGGGGCAGAGGTAGAAGAGGAGCTGGAAAGGGAGGCAGGAGAAATTAACTGAAAAAAATTCCATGTATGAATGAACCCATGCATCAGTTTCAACCTGTATTGTTCAAGGGTCAACTCAAATGAAACACTCACCCAACTTTCCCAGTCACTGGCTAATAAGCATTAAGGCATTTCTTAAGACCAAACTTCCTTCAATCAAATGGCCTACATTTATATGACTTTATAAGGTGACCAGACATCCCGCTTTTGGTAGGACAGTCTCGATTTTTAACAATTTGTCCTGCATACTGTGGTGTTTAAAAAAGTCGATTTTTTCCCGATTTTTGGAAAGAATGCATGACAAGCTAGGGAATGGCAGGAGAACAAGAAGGGAATATACGTTTTTCGGCTGCCATGTGGCTATTTCACCAGGATATGAGTTTTATATTATTTTTGTTAATTTTATAATGTTAAACTTTAATAATAACAAATGATTGTTGAGAACTGATTATCAAGAACTGCTTATCAAAGTTTGCATTGTTGATCAGTTGTTAGAATTCAACCATCATTATTTGGACTTAATGAACAATGGCATTTTTTGGCATTGGCAATGACCAAAACATTTTGTAACTGTCTCTTAGACGGTACACATTGTACTGCGTGCTAGTGCTAGTTAAACAAGTGATGTCAGCAAATCAGCTATTCAGATAATTTAGGTAAGTAATTTATTTATTTATTTCATGAATTTAGCAGACAGTACTCGTATTATTTATATTTTATAGTGGTGGCAAAAAGTCTAGCACCAGCCTTGAAAGTGACACTTACCACTGACGAGGCATCATTATTAAAAAAATATATTGATAAGGAAAAGGTTAAATCTTAGGCATCAGCAAAAATCACAATAGAGGACAAATGTTTAGAAATATTTCATCATTTTGAAACAAATCATGTTCCATACAATAATACACTAAAAGTTGTGGGATACGCACTGTCCTTACAAGGAACTAATGCTGAGCCTGAACGCGTTTTTCCCATGGTAAATAAAGAAAAATCACAATTAAGTGTTGAGACTTTGAAAGTCATTTTATGTGTGAAATATAATTTAACAAATGCTTATGAAAAATTTCATGACCTTTTAAGCAAGGACAGCAATCTACTAAAACAAAATTCACTCAAATGAGAAATATGCCAAAGAATAAAATAATACTATACATAATTTTTTAACATATTATATTTATAAATTGTACTTATGTTGAAATTAAAAAATATATATTACAATACTATTTTTGCATTCTATGAAAATTTTTGTTGCTTCATATAGACCAAATTTTTAATTAAGAATCCCCCCCCCCATTAATGGTGTCTCACTTTACCAAGGTTAAAATCTGGTCACCTTACATTTCTATCAAATGTATTCATAGAATTCTTGACATTTTTATTTTTGTAAAGGAACCCTACTTGGATAATAACACAGAAACAGGAAAAGATAGAGATATTCCTGTTGTTTCTAAAATAGATTTGGGAGCATATACTAGCATATGTACTGTAGTAGTTTACTAATGCTGCTGTGACAAGTTACCACCAATTTACTGGCTTCAATAACACAAATTTTACCTTACTGCTTTGGAGGTCAGAAGTCTGAAATGGGTCCTACTACCAAAAAGCAGGGTATTTGTAAGGCTGTATTCATCTTTGGAGGCTCAAGGGAGAAGTATTTTCTTGCTTTTATCAGTTCTAAGAAGATTTCTGCCTCCCGGGTCTCATAGACATGACCAGTACCACATTGTAGTACTGTGACAAAGAGGCCCCAGCCTCCCTTTCATCTGTAAGACTCTTGATATTTCATTGTCCCCACCTGCATAAACCAAGATGCTCTCCTTATTTTAAGATCAGCTGAGCAGGAACCTTAATTCCTTTTGCTGTCTTAATTCCCTTTGCCATATAAAGGACCATAATCACAGCTGTGGGTAACAGTGCAGAACACCTGTGAGAGTCTGTTATTCTACAAACCATACTCCACCACCCTTGTGACCAAAAGGATCCTAGCAAACTATTTCCATAGGCACTTTTACTCTTGACTCACTTCTACTTAGCATTTAACTTTTCCATGATACCGATTGGAGAAAAGGGGCAGTGTGATGTCAGAGACAAGTGATTAAAGAACAGTGATCAATTGATTCAAAAGGTTTATAAATTTCCAAACCTTATAATTTAAATATTAATGTTGATGTTGTCCACTCAAATGTGGTGGTGGTGACTTAAAAAAAAATCAAGAGAATTATTTTGATTATATATCTTTAATATAATAAAATATTTTTTTTGTTTTTATTTAATTTTTTAATTTTTTTTTGAAATTTCAGGTTAATGTGAGGGCACAAGACATCACATTGCAATATTTAAGTTTGTTAGGTAGAATCCCCCTTGTAGTCCCACAACTGTGTCCTACACTCAGAAGTGTACCATATACCACTACATTGTGCCCATTAAGTGGGAGCACCCCACCCTTCCCTTCCTCCCTCTCCTTCGTTACTCCTCTCCCCAACTTGAATTAAAATGAGTTTTTCTCCTCTGTGGGCAAGAATTAGATCATATACTGGCTTTATGTAAGTATTGAGTACATTGAATATTTGCTTTTCTTTTATTGTGATACTTTACTAAGAAGAATGTGTTTCAAGTCTATCCAGGTTAATAGAAAAGAGTAAAGTCAGCCATCTTTTTATGGCAGAATAGTGTTTCATGGCATACATATACCACAGTTTGTTAATCTTTTCCTGAGTTGATGAGCATTTAAGTTTTTCCACATCTTGGCAATTGTATATTGAGCTGCGATAAATACTCTAGTGTAAATGTCCTTCTGGGTTTTTTTTTCCTTCTGGGTAGATGCCTAGTAGTGGCATTTGGGAGTCAATAGGAGATTGATTTGAATATTTGAAGATTCTCCATACTTCTTTCTAAAGAGGCTTTAATAGTTTGCAGTCCCACCAACAGTGTAAAAATGTTCTCCTCTCTTCACAGCCACACCATCCACACCAGCATCTGCAACTTTGGGAGTTTGTGATGTGGGCTAATCTTACCCAGGTTAGGTGGTATGTTAGGGTAGTTTTGATTTGCATCTCTCTGGTGATTAGGGATGATGACCATTTTTTCATATGTTTGTTACCCATTGGTCTGTCTTTCTCAGAGAAGGTTCTGTTCATGTCTCTTGCCCAGGGATGGATAGGATCATTTGCTCTTTTTTTTGTTTGTTAATTTGAGTTCTCTTTAGCAGGACCCCACTCCTACCCAACATATAAAGGGAAAAAAATTAATAATTAAAAATTCAGCAGTATGTTGCAGGGAGGATCTACCAATAC
Source organism: Galago senegalensis (assembly GCA_963575145.1). Taxonomy (NCBI): domain Eukaryota; kingdom Metazoa; phylum Chordata; class Mammalia; order Primates; family Galagidae; genus Galago; species Galago senegalensis. Next base: position 11,383 of record CAUYTI010134791.1, read on the forward strand.
TGTCTTTCCAAAGGCTAAAGCTAGAAAGACACCCTAGACCATGAGCTCTTGACCTCCTTGAGCCAGATCAATTCCGTGACATAACACTCAGAGAAAAGAAAAAACTAAAGAAAATTTAAAATTCTTAGTATATATGATTTAAAAAGGGATATTTTAGCTGTTGCATGAGAAATTATGTCAGAAAGATGAGAAAAGTAGAAAAATCTCTATCAAAAGAGAGAAAAAAAGAAGAGAAATAAAAAAGAAAGAGAGACTAAAAGGAGCTGAAAACTGTAAAAAGAATGGAGGAGCCCTTGCTATTGAAGAAAGTAGAAATGAAAAAATAAAAATACAACCAAATAAACAAAAGAAATTCAAAGAAACATATGTGTGTGTGTATGTGTATAACTCTATGTGTGTATGTGGGTGTGTGTGCATGTGTAATATTGCTATATATTGTCTGAACTCCATG
>CAUYTI010134792.1:0-12688 GCA_963575145.1 Galago senegalensis
GGCTCAAGCGAGTCTCTTGCCTCCGCCTCCCAAGTAGCTGGGACCACAGGCGCCCGCCACAACGCCCGGCTATTTTTTGGTTGCAGCCGTTGTTGTTTGGCGGGTCCGGGCTGGGGATTCGAACCCGCCACCTTAGGTGTATGTGGCTGGCGCCTTAGCCGGTTGAGCTATAGGCGCCGAGCCAGAATTTTTTTTTTTTTTTGAGACACAGCCTCAAGCTATCACTCTGGGTAGAGATCTGTGGCTTCACAGTTTACAGCAACCTCCAACTCCTGGGCTTAAGGGATTCTCTTGCCTCAGTCTCCCAAGTAGCTGGAACTACAGGCACCTGCTACAATTCCCAGCTATTTTTTGGTTGTAGTTGTCATTGTTTGACAGGCCCGGCCTGGATTTGAACCTGCCAGCTCTGGTGTATCTGGCTGGCACCTTAGCCACTTGAGCTATAGGTGCTGAGCCCAGAGAATTTTCATGTTCAAATTTTGAATAGCTATTTATTAAACTCTTTTACATAAAGGTTGTCATGAAAATGTGTAGTTGACAAATTTTATTTTATTATTATTTTTTGAGACAGAGTCTCACTATGTCACCCTTTGTAAGAGTGCCATAGCGTCACAGCTTACAGCAACCCCAAACTCTTGGGCTTAAGCAATTCTCTTGCTTCAGTCTCCCAAGTAGCTGGGACGACAGGCACTTGCCACAACACCTGGCTATTTTTTTTTTTTTTTTGTAGTTGTCATTGTTGTTTAGCAGGTCCAGGCCAGGTTCAAACCTGCCAGCCCCAGTGTATGTGGTCAGCGCCCTAACCTCTGAGATACAGATGCCAAGCCAGTTCACAAATTTTAGATGAGACTGCCTGATTTTTCATGCTCCCTCAATGCTAGATAAGGTTATTTTTAAAAATCTCTGCAATCTTAGGTGGGCATTGTGGCGGGCGCCTGTAGTCCCAGCTACTTGGGCGGCTAAGACCAGAGAATTGCTTAAGCCCAAGAGTTTGAGGTTGCAGTGAGCTGTGACACCACAGCACTCTACCAAGGGCAACATAGTGAGACTCTGTCTCAAAAAAAAAAAAAACAACAAAACTTTGCAATCTGATAAAGTATCATTTTCTGTGCTATTTAGTGAGATTGAGTATCTGTCACCTGTTTATTGACCATTTATATATCTTTTTTTGATTTTCCTATTCATGTCCTCTATTTTTTTTTTTTTTTTAGAGATTGGGGTCCCACTTTTGCTCAGGCTGGTCTCGAACTCATGAGCTCACGCAGTCCACCTGTGTCGGCCTTCCAAAGTGGTAGAATTACAGGTGTGAGCCACTGCGCCTGGCCTATTTTTTATTTTTTGAGACAGTTTCACTTTGTCACCTTTGGTAGAGTGCTATGGTATCACAGCTCACAGCAACCTCAAACTCTTGGGCTCAAGGGATTCTCTTGCTTTAGCCTCCCAAGTAGCTGGGACTACTGGTGCCCACCACAACGCCCGGCTATTTTTAGAGACAAGGTCTCCCTCTGTCTCAGGCTTGTCCCAAACCTGTGAATTCACACAATCCATCCACCTCAGCCTCCTTAAGTGCTAGGATTACAGATGTGAGCACCTTGCCTGGCCTCTTTGCCTATTCTTTGATGCATGATTTTATTTATTTCTTGTAGGAACAATTTGCTCTGTAATGGGCTTAGCCTGAAATCACTTGCTGAGACTGTTTTGAACTTTCCTCTTGACAAATCCCTTCTACTTCGTTGCAGCAACTGGGATGCTGAGACTCTTACAGATGACCAGGTACTTCTTTTAAGGGTAGTTGAAGAATTGAAGAGTCATTGCCTCTGAAATATAATTGGCTTTAAAATTGAGTCCTCAACTATGATACAAGTATTGGTGGAGATACTTAAAAATAGACTCACTGGCTGGTGATAGTGAACATAATTGGTCTACAATAATGTATATGCCATTTAAATAAAAGAGTAAGAGTCTTTATTTTTTGAGCATTTGCTATATGCCAGACATTTCAGAAAATATAATTTTAATACAAATACATAATTAAAAAATCACAGTGTTGTTACAAGACTTATTTTAAGGAAGAGCAAAGTAGTTCTTTCCATTACCTCTTCTCATTCCTAATTCCTCTTTCCCTCAGAGGCAGCCACTTTCATTCTTTCTGGTGTTTACTATTGTATTTCTAAATACCATGCTATTTTGATCACTGTGCACTTGTGATATAACCTAAAGTCTGATAGAGTGATACCTCCAGCTTTGTTTTTATTACTAAAAATTGCTTTGGCTATATGGAGTTTTTTCTGGTTCCTATTTTTTTTTTCCAGTTCTTCAAAGTATGATGTTGGTATTTGAATGGGGATTGCATTGACTCTGTAGATTGTTTTGGATAGTATGGGCCTTTTAATGATGTTGATTCTTCCCAGCCAAGAGCATGGTATGTTCTTCCATTTGTTAATGTCTCCTGCTATTTCTTTTCTTAGGGTTTCATAATTCTCTTTGTAGAGATCCTTCACTTCTTTTGTTAAGTATATTCCTAGGTATTTCTTTTAAGTTTCATTTTGTCACCCTCAGTAGAGTGCCATGGCATCACAGCTCACAGCAACCTCCAGCTGTTGGGCTTAGGCGATTCTCTTGCCTTGGCCTCCCGAGTAGCTGGGACTATAGGTGCCTGCCACAATGCCCAGCTATTTTTTGTTGCAGTTTGACCAGGGCCAGGTTCAAACATGCCACCCTTGGTATATGGGGCCACCGCCCTACCCCCTGAGCCACAGGCGTGGCCCCCATTCCTAGATATTTCATTTTCTCTGAAGCTACTGTGAAGGAATTGTATCTTTGATTAGCTTATCAACTTGGCTGCTAATGGTGTATACAATGGCAACTGATTTGCAGATGTTGATTTCATATCCTGAGACATTACTGTATTTCTTGATCACTTCCAGAAGTCTTGTGGTTGAGTCTTTGGGGTTCTATCATATCAGAGATAGAGTTGGGCAGAGACTGATAGATATGGCAGAGACTGAGAGTTTGACTTCCTCTGCCCCCATTCAGATGCCCTTTATATACTTCCCTTTTCTGATTGCGTTGGCTAGAACTTTCAGAACTATATTGAATAGTGTTGATAGTGGACATCCTTGTCTGGTTCCAGTTCTAAGTGGAAAAGCTTTTAGTTTTATTCCATTCAGTATGATATTAGTTGTGGGTTTTTCATGGGTAGCTTTGATCAGTTTAAGATAGTTTTTCTATTTTTAATAGAGACAGGATCTTGCTCTTGCTCAGGCTGGTCTCGAACTCCTAAGCTCAAGGGATCCTCTGCCTCAGCCTCCCAGAGTGCTAGGAGGTGTAAGCAACTAGGACTGGGCCTCTTCTAGCTTTTTTTTTTTTTTTTTTTTTTTTTTGAGACAGAGTCTCACTTTGTCACCCTTGGTAAAGTGCTATGGCATCATAACTCACAGTAACCTCAAACTTTCTGAGCTTAAGCAATTCTCTTGCCTCAGTCTCCCAAATAGCTAGGACTACAGGCGCCTGCCACAATGCCTGGCTATTTTTTGAGACGAGGTCTTACTCTGGCTCAGGCTACTCCTAAACCTGTGAGCTCAGGCAGTCCACCTGCCTCAGCCTCCCAGGTGCTGGCATTATAGGTGTGAGCTACTGTGCCCAGCCTCCTCCTTTTAGCTTTTAACACTGATATTGAACATATGACTTATTCTTTCTGGAAGATTTTTAGTTTTAGTTTTTAAACTTCATGATGATAAACATGCGTGTGGGCCATTTGTCATTCATCGTATTAAAATTTAGTATACTTCAGTTCAGGGAATTATACTCAAATTACTTCTTAGAAAATTTCCTGGCTCGGCTCCTGTGGCTCAAGTGGCTAAGGCTCCAGCCACATACACCTGAGCTGGTGGGTTTGAATCCAGCCTGGGCCTGCTAAACAACAATGATGGCTGCAACCAAAAAATAGTCAGGTGTGGTGGCGGGTGCCTGTGGTCCCAGCTACTTGGGAGGCTGAGGCAGGAGACTCGCTTGAGCCCAGCAGTTGGAGATTGTTGTGAGCTGTGATGCTATGGCACTCTACCCAGGGTGACAGCTTGAGGCTCTGTCTCAAAAAAAAAGAAAAGAAAAAAATTTTCCTAGCTTCCTTTTTGTTTCTAGAACTATCTTTTTTTTATTGGACTCCCTGAATTGATCTTTGAATTTTCTTACAAAAATATTTTCTCAACTGGGCGCAGTAGCTCATGCCTGTAATTTTAAGCACTCTGGGAGGCCAGGCAGGTGCATCCCTTGAGCTCAGGAGTTGAAGACTAGCCTGAGCAAGAGTGAGAGACCTGGTCTCTACTAAAAATAGAAAAACTAGGCTGGGCAAGGTGGCTTACACCTATAATCCTAACACTCTGGGAGGCTGAGGCAGGTGGATTGCATGAGCTCACAGGTTTGAGACCAGCCTGAGCCAGAGTGAGACCTCATCTCTAAAAATAGCCGGGCATTGTGGCAGGCACCTATAGCCACCCGAGAGGCTGAGGCAAGAGGATCACTTGAGCCCAAGAGTTTGAGATTGCTGTGAGCTGTGATGCCATAGCACTCTTCTGAGGATGACAAAGTGAGACTGTGTCTCAAAAAAAAAAAAGAAAAGAGTAAAAAAAGAAATACTAGCCTGGAGTTGGGGTGAGCGCCTATAGTCCCAGTTACTTGGGAGGCTGAGGTAGGAAGGTCTCTTGAGCCTAAGAGTTTGAGGTTGCTGTGAGCTATGACGCCATGGCACTCTAAGTTCACAGAATGAGACTCTCTCAAAAACAAATTTTTTTTCTCTCCCATTTTCCATTTTTGTATGTTTTTACCTTCTAGCAAATTTCTTCACGTTTATATTCCAATTCTTATTGAATTTTTAATTATTTCTATCATTTTTAAGTTATAAATGCTTTTTGGTCTTATTTGAATATCTACTTTTAAAATAGCTTTCCATTTTGTTTAATAGATGTAGCATCTTCTCTTAAAGTACTAAAGACTTCTGACATTTTCTTCTGCTTCCTATATTACCTCTATTTCCTCTGAGTTCCTTTTTCAGAATGTCTGCTTTGATCTTTGTTTTTCATGTTTAAAGTTTCTCTCAAATGTGACCATTCATAATTAAGAAAGAGACATTGAAAAGCCAAGTGAATCAACTGATGAACAGATAAATAAAATGTTGTATAGCTATACAATGGAGTATTACTTAACAGTAAAAAGATGCATTCTACAAGATGGACGAATCTTTTTTTTTTGAGACAGAGCCTCAAGCTATCCCCCTGGGTAGAGTGCTGTGGCATCACAGCTCACAGCAACCTCCAACTCCTGGGCTCAAGCGAGTCTCCTGCCTCAGCCTCCCAGGTAGCTGGGACCACAGGCACCCGCCACAACATCCGGCTATTTTTTGTTTTGGTTGCAGCCGTCATTGTTGTTTTTTTGGCGGGCCGGGCTGGATTCCAACCCGCCACCTTAGGTGTATGTGGCTGGTGCCTTAGCCACTTGAGCCACAGACACTGAGCCAAGATAGACGAATCTTGAAAGTGTTATGCTAAGTGAGGAAGCCAGTCACAAAAGAGAATAGGCAAATCTATAAAGACAGAAGTAGATTAGTGATTGCTTAGGTTTGGGGGAAGTGAGGGATGACTTCTGTAATATGAACCTTATAGAATGTAAGGTTTCTTTTAGGAGGGGTAACAAGAATGTTCTAAAATTGATGCTGGTGATGGTTGCATGACTCTATAAATGTACTAAAATCCATTGATTTGTGTGTGTGTGTGTATATATATATATATGCATATATATTTTTGTTGTTTTGAGACAGAGTCTTACTCTGTCACCCTGGGTATAGTGCTGTAGCATCATCAAAACTCACAGCAACCTCAAACTCCTGGGTTCAAGTAATCCTTCCGCCTCAGCTTCCCAAATATCTGAGACTATAGGGGTGTACCATGATGGCCAGCTAGCTTTTCTATTTTTGATAGAGATGAGGTCTCACTCTTGCTCAGGCTGGTCTCAAACTCCTGAGCTCAAGCAATCCACCTGCCTTAGCCTTCCAGAGTGCTAGGATTATAGACGTGAGCCACTGTACCCACTGACTTGTATGTTTTAAATGGGTGAATTTTATTATATGGAAATTAGATCTCAAACTTTTTTAGAAAGGGAAGGGACCAAGCTACAAAGAAGTAACTTATGCAGGGTCACAGCAATAAAGGGTATTAAGATACTATCTTATTTATAGATATGGCAAGTCATTTCTTTTTTCTTTTTTTGAAATAGGGTACTATTCTATTGCCCAGAATAGAGTGCAGTGGCATGTTCAAAGCTCATTGCAGCCTCAAACTCCTAAGTTCAAGCAATTTTTCTGCCTCAGCCTCCCAAGTAGCTAGGACTATGGGCACATGTCACCGTGCCTACCTAATTTTTTGACATTATTTTTCATAGAGACAGAGTCTCATTATGTTATCCAGCTGGTCTCAAACTCTAGCCTTGAGTGATCCTCCACCTCAGGCTCCCAAAGTGCTGAGATTATAGTTGTGAGCCACCACACCCAGCCTGGCCATATGATTGATGGTTGTATAAGCCTGTTGTGATTTCAGCTTTTCTAAGGCTAACTACCCCCAAAATGAATTTCATGCATTAATTGTTAGACCTTTGTTAAGTCCTCTACCCTCAAACTGGGGAGAAGTCTGCCTAGCAGTTTGATAGCAGATATAAAGAAACTTCATTATAGAGATTAGGATTTTCCAGCATTTAGAGTCTTTTTAGCTATTTTAATTAAAAACATAGGGAGAGGCTGGGCAGCGTGGCTCACCTCTGAAATCCTAGCACTCTGGAGGCCGAGGCGGCTGGATTGCCTGAGCTCACAGGTTCGAGACCAGCCTGAGCCAGAGTGAGACCTCATCTCAAAAAATAGCTGGGTGTTGTGGTGGGTGCCTGTAGTCCAAGCTACTTGGGAGGCTGAGGGAAGAGAATCAGAAGCCCAAGAGTTTGAGGTTTGAGGTTGCTGTGTGCTGTGATGCCACGGCACTCTACTGAGGGTGACAAAATGAGACTCTGTCTCAAAAAATAAATAAAATAAAAATAAAAACATAGGGAACTTGAGAATTAATTACACTATTTAATTTGCTTTTTATAATTTGAAAATTTTCACAATGAAGTTTTAAATACACCATGTGGGTTATTGTACATTTTGCATTAGGATCTTAAAAGTTATCTTTGTGATTGACTTTGAAGTTGCTCTCTCCAGTTCACCTTCCAAATCCCACCAATCTCTGACTTTTCTCTTCAGGTAACTTATGCTGCCAGGGATGCCCAGATTTCAGTGGCTCTCTTTCTCCATCTTCTTGGATACCCTTTCTCTAGGAATTCACCTGTAGAAACAAATGATGACCACAGTGCCTGGAGAAGAGTCTTAGAGAAGTGTCAGGATGTGGTAGACATCCCATTTCGAAGCAAAGGACTTAGCAGATTGGGAGAAGAGGTTAATGGTGAAGCAGCAGAATCTCAGCAGAGGCCAAGAAGTAAGAAGTCTAAGGTCGATGACATGGTGCCAGGCAACCACCAAGGGAGAGACCCCAGAAAACATAGAAGAAAGCCCCTGGGGGTGGGCTATTCTGCCAGGTAATTGAGTTGTTCACCGTCTAGTCAAAAGTCAGTGACCCAGCCTTAGCAAAGGCAGTTATGCTTCACCTTGGGTCTGGGGCAAAGGCTTGTGGTAAGGTGGTAAGGAAGCAGAGTCTCTCGGGAGTTAATTTTACTTTTACTTTGCTTCAGAGATATTTGGACTATTTTTTGCTTTCTGTATCTTTTTTTCCTTTTTCCCTTCTTTTACATTTTCGTTTTTGATAATTTGAGTAGAAATGAGTATTACCCTAGCTTTGTCACTGACCCTGATGTGACATTAGGGTCAATAATTATATCCCTAACTATAAATGGGGGTATAATTATTATTATTTTCTTATTTCAGATTAATATAAGGGTTCATAAGATTATGTCACATTGTTTGTATCTGTAAGATAGTCTGAGTTGTAGGTGAGTCTTTCACCCAGGAGGTGTGCCATATACCCCTACATTGTACCCATTAGTTGGGAGGTTACTGAGCCCCTCTCCCCTTCTCCCTTCTCTCCCCTTCTTGAATATAATTGTGTTTTTCTCTCATGTGGGCCTGTAGTTGTTCATCTACTAATTTCATGTTGAGTACATGGGATGCTTGCTTTTCCATTCTTGAGATACTTTACTAAGGAGAATGTTCTTCAACCCCATGCAGGTAAATACATAAGATGCAAAGTCTCCACCTTTTTATGGCTGAATAGTATTCCATAGTATACATATGCCACAGTTCATTAACCCATTCATGAGTTGAGGGGTACTTGGGTTGTTTCCACATCTTTGCAATTTTGAATTGAGCTACTGTAAATCTTGAAGTGCAAATATCCTTATGATAAAATGATTTTTTTCTTCTGGATAGATACCTAGTAATTGGGATTATAGGATCACAAAGGAAGGTCTACTATTAGCTTTTTAAGGATTCTTCATCCTTCTTTCTAGAAATGCTCTATTAGTTTGCATTCCCCCCAACAGTGCATAAGTGTTCCCTTCTGTCAGCACCCATGCCAGCATCAGCATTGTCCCTAGTCATCAGAGAAATGCACATCAAAACCACCTTAGATATCACCAAACGCCAGTGAGAGTAGCCCACATCACAAAGTCCCAAAGCTGCTAATGCAGCTTGAGGTATAATTTTTATTCCTTGCTTGTTTCAAGATAACTGTGAAAATGAATAAGAAGTACCTTATTCTTTTCAGGAGAAATGTATCATTTGACTTTTTATTCATATGGCATTTGGTTATTTAGAAAATGATATCTGTAGCCGATGAGAATATTCTTGTATAACTTAGACCTCTATTATAGGAAGATACCCAATCAATACTTTGGAGCAGAAGTTTAGTCCCTGTAGCAAAGTGCCTTTAGGAACTGGATGGTTAAATTGAAGGAAGTGTTATACATGAGCCAGAAATAGATCTATATGGCCCTCATTACTTTAGCTTGAGTTTTAAAAATTTTAATTTACTCAGTTTAATCTAGTGATTTGGCAGTTTTGTTTTTCCTCTGTTCCTATTTGTGTTTACAACAGAGCTATATAATCACTACCCAGCTCACTCCCTAGGGTCCCAGTCTGTAAGTATAAAAACTAGAGACATAAACTAACTCTTTTTTTTTTTTTTGAGACAGAGTCTCACTATGTCACCCTGGGTAGAGTGCCGTGGCGTCAAGCTCACAGCAACCTCCAACTCTTGGGCTTAAGTGATCCTTTTGCTTCACCATCCCAAGTATCTGGGACTACAGGGACTCGTCACAATGCCCGGCTATTTTTTGGTTGTAGTTGTCATTGTTGTTTGGCAGGCCCAGGCTGGATTTGAACCTGCCAGCTCCAGTGTATGTGGCTGGCACCCTAGCTGCTGAGCTATAGGCGCTGAGCCAAACTAACCCATTTCTAATTCTGTTTCCTAGCCTAATGCAGGTGTAGGGTTAAACATGGTTTCTGAACCTTTTTATTTTTTCCATGACTGGTACGTTTGAGCCCAGTGTTGAGAAAAGTTCAAGTCACTCAGAAGAGAATACAGGAAGGCAGCTGACGCCTTGACTGACCTTGACTAACAGCTCTCAGTTTAAGATCTCCCTCTTCCTTTCCTGCAGAAAATCCCCTCTTTATGATAACTGCTTTCTCCATGCTCCTGATGGGCAGCCCCTCTGCACTTGTGATCGAAGAAAAGCTCAGTGGTACCTGGACAAAGGCATTGGAGGTGTGAGAGTCAGCTGTTGTAGTTTCTCTGTAATTAGGTGCCTATGGGTATTGCAGGAGTAGGAAGTGAGACGGGGAAGAGGGATGGTCAGAAGAAGGCAAGGAGACCTTGAGATGTGTGGGACCGTGTAGTTACAACCCAGAAATAGTGTTCTCTGCCAGGACACAGCAAAGAACAGTTAGGGTGTGCCTCTTCCTACAGGGGTAGGGGAGTGGGGAGAGGGGAATGTCAAACACTAATGCCTGTTCTTTTCTCTAAGAGCTGGTGAGTGAAGAGCCTTTTGTGGTCAAACTACAGTTTGAACCCGCAGGAAGGCCTGAATCCCCAGGAGACTATCACTTGATGGTTAAAGAGAACCTCTGTGTCGTGTGCGGCAAGAGAGACTCCTACATTCGGTGAGTGTGGTTTTTGTGGTACTGCCCTGAAGGTTTACCCCAGGTGAAAGTTGCCTTTGTGCCTACTTGCAGAGCCCTTACAGGCCTTGTTTGAGTCTGTCCACTTTGGCTGAGAGGCCTGTCCCTGGGGGGCATTTCAGTTTTCCCAAGAGTTTCAACACTCTACCTGGCCTTGCTATAGTGGCCCTACCCTTTCTGAGCCATTTCTTAGTTTCTGGAATGCAGTACTAGTCTCAGTAAATCTGCCGTGGAGAGTGGGTCTCTTTTGCTTTAGAAGCTGTGTCCTTATAATCTTCCCTTAAGTCAGTGGTTCCCAACCTTCCTAATGCTGCAGTGTATTTTCATTGTTACAAAGGGGTCACGACCCACAGGTTGAGAACCACTGCCTTAAGTGGTTCACAAGCCTTCTAAGTCTTTGTATTTTTCATGGAGTGTCCAGATGACCAGAGCTTTTCCTAGGAGCTTAGTTCTCCTCAGAAAATAATGATAGACCTTGCAGTGCCAAAGCAAGGGATTCCTCAGATGAAGAAACTTGGCTCTTTCAGGTCCTTAGGCTTTTTTGAGAGAGTTGTTTTCCAGATGTCAAAGTCCACTAGAATATCTTTTCATTACTCTGAGACTTCCTTCTGGGAGTACAGACATCTAAAACCTCTCCCTCCCCTTGGCCCTCCACTGAAACCTGAAAACAAGAGCTCTATACTTCAGTGAGAGAGAAACCTGGGGCGCAGGTAGAGAGGAACTGGGGCACAGCTAGGGAAGTAGCTAGGGAGGAACCTGGGGCTCAGGTAGGGAGGAACTGGGGGCGCAGGTAGGGAGGAACCTGGGGCGTAGGTAGGGAGGAACCCAGGGTGCTGCTAGGGAAGGAAGTAGGTAGGGAGGAACCCGGGGTGCAGCTAGGGAGGTAAGTAGGTAGGGAAGAACTGAGGGTACAGGTAGGACTGAGAGTGGAATAGGTAGCATTGCCTTATGTAATCTGTGTTGGTGGTAGTGCCCAAGGCTTCTCAGTCATGCACAGGCCCATGTGCTGGCTTCACATGTGCTCCGTGTTGTATGCTGAGCACTGCTTTCCCTATGGGCTCATTCTAGGAAGAATGTGATTCCACACGAGTACCGGAAGCACTTCCCCATTGAGATGAAGGACCACAACTCCCATGACGTGCTGCTGCTTTGCACCTCTTGCCATGCTGTCTCCAACTACTATGACAACCATCTGAAGCAGAGGCTGGCCAGGGAGTTCCAGGCCCCCATTGGCTCCGAGGAGGGCTTGCGCCTGCTGGAGGATCCTGAGCGCCGGCAGGTGCGTTCCGGGGCCCGGGCCCTGCTCAATGCCGAGAGCCTGCCCACTCACCGAAAGGAGGAACTACTGCAGGCGCTCAGGGAGTTTTATAGCACAGACGCAGTCACGGATGAGATGCTTCGAAGGGCTGCCAGCCTGGAGATCAGGTACCATTTATGCTTCTGGTCAGCAGAGGGATTGGGGAGAAAGCCAGTGAGTGACCTTAGCCCTTCGTCACCTCATAAGACTGCTTCCAGGACTGGGCCTTGGCTGCTGCAGTGTAGCACCTGGCCCCTTGCTCACCAGGCCTCGTCCTCAGTCTGTCAGGTGTCTAATGGTGTTAGACACCACAGCGGTGGAACAGAACAGCTTACTGGAGAATTACCTGTCCACAGGCAACTTGCTTTTCCTTAACCCTTTCAGAACATATGCCAAGTCCAGTCATTTCCATGATTCTCATGGGAGTGTGAATGAAGTAGAGTTGTATCTTGTATATTCCACACTGAGATAAATCCTAAAGTTGGCACGTGAGGTGAAATAATAATTCAGTAATCCCTTCAAATCTCTGAAATTCCTTCACAAAGTACAATACAGTCATCCCTTGATATGGAGCATTGGTTCCAGAACCTCCTTCAGATATCAAAATCTACCCATGCTTAGGTCTCTGATGAAAAATGGATTCAGATGATAAGAACTTTGAACTTAGTTTTGCTTCCTAACTATCACTTTTTAAATAGTACTAGGGCCAGGCGCCATGGCTCATGCCTATAATCCTAGCACTCCAGGAGGCCAAGGCTGGTGGATTGCCTGAGCTCACAGTTTGAGACCGGCCTGAGCCAGAGCGAGACCCTGTCTGTAAAAAACAGCCAGGCATTGTGGTGGGCACCTGTAGTCGCAGCTACTTGGGAGGCTGAGGTATGAGGATCACTTGAGCCCAAGAGTTAGTTAGAGGTTGCTGTAAGCTGTGATATCATGGCACTCTACCAAGGGTGACTAAGTAAGACTCTGTCTCAAAAAAAAAAAAAAAAAATAGTACTAGTGATTGAAATAATGAAACTGGGCTCGGCGCCTATAGCTCAACCGGCTAAGGCACCAGCCACGTACACCCAAGGTGGCGGGTTCGAATCCCCAGCCCGGACCCGCCAAACAACAATGACGGCTGAACCAAAAAATAGCCAGGCGTTGTGGCGGGCACCTGTGGTCCCAGCTACTTGGGAGGTGGA
>CAUYTI010134793.1:0-12206 GCA_963575145.1 Galago senegalensis
CGGGCGTTGTGGCCCCAGCTACTTGGGAGGCAGAGGCAGGAGACTCGCTTGAGCCCAGGAGTTGGAGGTTGCTGTGAGCTGTAATGCCACGGCACTCTACCCAGGGGGGACAGCTTGAGGCTCTGTCTCAAAAAAAAAAAATAAAAAAGAAAGAAAGCAGAGGCTTCATGGTGGATGCTGAAGGCAAAGGTGGGGCCCAAAGATAAGAAGGAAGGCCAGGCAGAGAAAGGCCAGGCTGGATTTGCAGAGTGATGGGCATGGGGATAAGTAAGGGCCGAGACAGCAGGTGAGGACTCAGCTTCTGCAAGGCAGGGAAAGAGACCAACCTGGAGCAGGGAGGAAGGTAGGGACTAGAGAGAGCAACATCCAGGAAACCAAAACTCCAGGCAGGTGGGAAGAGAGGGGTGGGGCAGGAGAGGTGGAGGAGGAGACCCTGAAAGCCAGCATGTGGATGAGGGGAAGTCTGCAGCCTGGAGTCTAGCAGGGGGAAGATCAGCAGGGGGAAGATCAGCAGGGGGAGGGCTGCCATGCCAGCAAAGGAGATATTGCTGCTTTTCTTCTCTTTCATTTCCACTGCTATCAATAATACATTCCCGAGGAGCCGCTTTTGACAGCAATTAAAAAAGCATTTATGCTCCCAGAGAGAAATTGAAATGATTTCCTCCCACTTCCCTATGCTCTCTGGGCAACAGTCCCCAGAGATGATCTCCCCAGTGGTGTGCAGTCCAAAGCGGGGACACCAGAGGAAGGGGATGGAGGGAGAAGGGGAGGGGAACATTCTCCACCCTCCTCCCCAGAAGCAGGATTTCTGAATGTTTTACACCAGGCTCTGGGCGTACAGAAGCTGGGGGTTTTACAAACCTTTCCTGATTACTAAGGCTCAGTGAGGAAGGAAGGGAGGCTGGCTGCCTCTTCAGCCCGCTGGCTGGAGGGACCCTTGTCACTCTTTGCTGAAGTACCAAGCAAGTAGGAGGCTGAGCTGCGAGGGATACTTTCCAGAGTGGCTTTTGATTCAGCAGACCTTTACCAAGCAGCTCCTGTGTTCCGGGACCTATGATAGGGGGTGAGGGTGTTTCAGAAATGAATGAGCTAGACCAGGTTGGGAAGAGATACACACAAAAGACTAGGATACCAGGCAGATGGTGTCAGGAAGTGTCATGGTGCAAGAAAGTAATGGAGAGAGGGGGCAGAGGAGAGGGACCGGTCAGTCGGAGAAGCTTCTGCTAGCACCGGAGAACAAGGAAATGGACCATCACCCCCTCTGTCAGTACCTCTGGAGCCAGGCTTTGTTCCGGGTACTGTATATTATACATTACCTCTTTTACTCGAACCTTGCAGTTACTCTACAAGGAGACAAATACTTTAACAGCCTCGGAAACCAAGGAGCAAAGAGGCTATGTGACTCACTTGAGGTCACACAGTTGGGAAGTGACAGGGTCAGGATAAAAGACACCGGAATGCTCTTTCCTTCAATCTATTCTGCCTCACACGGGGGAATGTTTAATTCCACAGCCTATTTACTCAGCAATTTCATGTCTAGAAATTTAACCTACAGATGGCCTGGCCCATGTGCAAAATGACATTATATACAGAATTTCTCACTGTCACATTCTTTTTAATAGCATAAGATTAGAAACAAGCTAAACATTCACCATACCAGACTGGTTAAATGGATTTATAGACAATGGAATACTCTGTAGTCATCAAGAGAAATGAGGAACATTTTATGTCTAGATATGGAATAAACCCCAGAACATGTTGTTTAGTACAAAATGCAAACACAGAGCAGTGCGTATAATATCCTGTCATTTGTTAAAAGGGGTGGGGAAGGCATATTTATGCATAATTACTGAGTTTGCATAATGTATCTATGGAAGGATATATACCAAACAGATAACATTGGTTCCTTCTGGGAAGAGTGATTACATGTTTGGGGAAATCAAATATGAGAGGAAGACTTTTCAGGGGATACTCTTTTGTAACTTATATGTTTTGAACTATTTGAATGTATACTCTATTAAAAATAAAGAAATGAAATGAAAAATATATTTCCTGGCCTAGGTGATGCACAGTCTTAATGAGTAGCATGGTGGAAATAACAGTTTATGGGAAGCAGTGTAATGGAGAGGTTTTTGAATTAGTTTTAGAAAGATTTAGGTTCGAGGCTGGGCACAGTGGCTCACACCTTTAATCCTAGCACACTGGGAGGTCAAGGCAGGTGGACTGTTTGAACTCAGGAGTTTGAGATCAGCCTGAGCAAGAGTGAGACCCTATCTTTACTAAATACAGGAAAACTAGCCAGGCATTGTGGCAGGTACCTGTGCTCCCAGCTCCTTGGGAGGCTGAGGCACAAAGATTGCCTGCACCCAAGAGTTCGAGGTTGCTGTGAGCTATGATGCCACAGCACTCTACCCAGGGTGACAGAGTGGGACTCTGTCTCAAAAAAAACACAAAGACCTGGGTTTAGATCTGCATATGGCCACTTACTAGCTACAAGTCTTAGGACAAGTTATTTAACCTTGTGGAGTCCCTTTGGCTCATCTATAAACAGGGACTCATTTTCCTTGTGGATAATTTCGGTGAGGAAGATGTGATGATGTCAGTGTGTGCTTAGCCGAGGGCTCTGTGCTAAGTCCTCAGAATGTGGCAGCTGTAACCATGTGGGCCCTTGAAGAAACCAAGAGGAGGACAGCTTGGGTGCTGCCCACATCTGGGCAAGAGTAAAAAAAGCAGGGGGCCTCTCTGGATGTATCTGTGCTACTTTAATGATCCATGACAGGTTTTCAACCTTCTCTAATCTCATGGCACACCTGAATCTACAGTCAAACTTCCACGGCACACTTAAATTATGTTGATCAAAACAAACAAACAAAAAAGAGTAAAACAAAGAATGTACTTACTGTGTTTTGAATATCTTTTTTTTTTTTTTTTTGAGACAGAGCCTCAAGTTATCCCTGGGTAGAGTGCTGTGGATTCACAGCTCACAGCAACCTCCAACTCCTGGCTCAAGCGAGTCTCCTGCCTCAGCCTCCCAAGTAGCTGGGACCACAGGCGCCCGCCACAACACCTGGCTATTTTTTGGTTGCAGCCATCATTGCTGTTTGGCAGGCCCGGGATGGATTCGAACCCGCCACCTTGGGTGTACGTGGCTGGCACCTTAGCCACTTGAGCCACAGGTGCTGTGCCGTGTTTTGAATGTCTTTTGAAAATAATTTAATTAATGATTTAAAAAATCTTTTGTGGCGAGGGTGGCATCTATGGCTCAAAAGGCTAGGGCACTGGCCCCATATGCCGAAGGTGGTGGGTTTAAACCCGGCCAAAAAAAAAACTTTTGTGGCATACCTAAGATCTTCTCACGGCACACCAGTATGCCAGGGCACACGGGTTGAAAATCACTGATTTCTGATGCTGTCTGAGTCTCTGGTGGGTGGAAGGAAGTGTGGAGCTCTTCAGGCAGGGATCCTGGCTCTGCAGTGGCACCTCTTTTGCCTGGCCAGAACTGCCCTCCATTGGGAGCTGCCATGCCCACCAAAAATCCCCAGAATGGACCTAGGGCCATCTCAGTTTTCTCTTTTCTTGCATGAAGCTTTCATTGTCCTCTAAGACCTTTGTGGACAGTCAAAAGGCAGAGACACCTTCCTGGAGGTGATGAGAGGGGTGGAGTGGAGTCGAGGTGATGAGGTAGACTGGCGTCAGAAGACCTGTGTCCAAACTGGGAACTCCAGATCTATTACTCCATCTCTGCAAGCTTCGATTTCCTTATCTGTAGAACGGAGATCCACCCATAACATCAACTATACGGTAAAAACACTGTCTTACGGTGGAAGTGGGAAAGCCGCAGGAAGCTTGCTTTGTAATTTTAGAGAAGACAAACCCTCAGAGCAGGTCCCTCAAACCAAAACAAGATCAGCCAGGGTTTACAAAGGAACGTGATGAGAGTATAATAATAATAAATGCTGCTCCTGCTGCTTAGTGGACCTTGGGGTGGGCAGGTGAGCGGTGGGTGGTGGGGAGGGAGGCTCAGTGGTTAGCAGCAAACACTTTTCTGAGGCTTTTCTCCACTCATGCAATGATCAGAAAAGGTGTCCCTTTATTGTTTCTACTGGGAGAATTCAAGAAAAGAGAAAACTTGGGTGGCCCCATCCTCCAGAAACCCTCAGAAAGATGTGGAAGGCAGAGGTTTTCCAGTCACTCAACAAACACTTGTGCAAATAGCTGTGAAAGATTCCCAGGATGGATTAGCTATGGTCCCTGCTCTCCAGAAGCTTGTGCTCAGTACATGAGGCCATACTTTCACCAGAAAAAATCATCATTGTGCCAATTGATCATAATGAAGAATAGAGGGAACGTGGAGGGATGAATAGTTAGGGCCAGGGAAGTTTAACCAAGGAAGACTTCCTGAGAAGGATGGAGCCTGGCCAGTAGGTCCAGAACCAAGAGGCCATGCTGAAAGGAAGTGGGGTGATTGATGTGGAACGCTGCGGAACCGGGTACCCATTCAGGAGTGTGGCACATAATAGGCTTGAGAGGAGAGGCTGCTGTTGGGTAGACTGGAGCCCTGGGGACAGATCGGTCAGCTTTCCAAAACCTCCTCTAGCCAGGCAGCTGTGTTGCAGCCTTGCACCCTGGGGGTGAATAAACTGCTTATCTTCTCCCCTCAGCCTCACCCAGGGATTTTGCCTGGCCTACCACCAGAGTAAACAGGAGCTGCAAACCTCAACCAGGGTGGGAGGGGCTGCCACCATGAGAAGAGGAGCAGGGGCACATGTCGGATTCCGCAGGCATGAGGGCTGGAATCTATGGGCCTGGCTAGCTCCTGGCTCACACTGCCCTCAGCCCAGCCCAAGACACCAGGCACCTGGGCCTGGCACAGCTCTCCACTTGCTCTGTGTCTGAGCTAAAGCCCGCCCACGCTGGGGATGGCCACTCCTGCCTCTGTCTGCTGGGCCTCCCTGTGGAAGGCCAGCCTGGTAGATTCACATAAATATTGATGTCTGCTCTGTCACCCAGGCAGGGAGAGAGAGGCCAGGCAGGAGGGGGAGTCCTGATATGAGGGAGTTAGGGGGATGCCAGTGGTGACAGAAGGAGAGGCAGGAGCCCTGGAGTGGAGAATACTGTGAGGGTGGTAAGCATCAAATCTACAACAACTAGAACAGCAGTCAGGTGAGGGGGGGACTAGGCAGGGTTTTCTGTAGTATCATCAGTGGTTTATTTAAGCTAGAAAGGGCTGAAAGTGTGGTCATATTAGTGTTTGTATCTTTATATGTCTGAATAGTTCATATACAATTATGTCTAGTCCTATCTCCCTTCCCCCAGCTTGTAGGCAGGAGCTCAGTAACTCACTGGAGACTGGAAATGCTCTAGTCTAAGCCTGAAGCCTAAAGCAGGGATTCCCAAGACCTCAGAGCCACCAGGACCCCATCCTGCTACCTGCCCTTCCTCCGGCATGGTCAGGGGTCAGATGTTCTTTCCTTAGTTGGGCTAGTGAGTCCTGGCTGTGTGAGGAGGAGACACGGGCTCTGGGCAGCAGTTCTCCTAGTGTTTCTTATATCCATCTCAGTGCCCTCCACTTGCTCTGATCATTTCCACTTATTCCACCGTCCCCACCTATCCTACTATCTCAGCAGGGAAGAGAGTCAGGGAGGAGACCACTGTTGCCTTTAGGGGAAAATGGGCCTATGGAAGAGAAGTAGGGTCCGGATAACCTTTCCACAACCCTCTTTTCTTCGTTCATTACCATCTTCCCAAAATAAATGCATTTGAGAAGGACCTGGGATTTCGAGCAGACTAAGAGTTTCCCTAAGAAAATTTCCCTAACTGGGAGTTGATGGATCCAGATCAGGTGACCAAGAAGAGCTCTCTCCTGTCTGTCTCTAATTTGGCAACCATCTTGGAGGAAAGGGACAGCTATTTCTATTTTGGAGGGATCCGGTTATCCTAGAGATTCAAAACCAGGCCATCAAACACCAGAAGAAAGCTGGTAACCCAGCCAGACAGAGAACTCCTTGGTGGGCAGAGGCCCTTGCCACATAGCAAGCACTCAGTTAATGTTTGTATCATGCTGGGCAGACCTCAGTCTGGCTAGGACTAGAGTCCAAGGTGAGAATACTTTCACAGCTGGAGAACAGCTGGAGAAGTGTGATCAAACAGCACAAACTTTGGAATTAGACCTGGATTTGAATTTTAGCCCTGCTACATACTGGCTGTGTGACCTAGGAGATGTCACTCTAACCCAGTGGTCCCTGATCTGTAAAAAGGTATGGAGGGGGGGCTTGAGACAGAGCCTTATTTTGTTCCCCTGGGTACAGAGCTCACAGCAACCTCAAAGTCTTGGGTTTAAGAAATCCTCCTGCCTCAGCCTCCCAAGTAGCTGGACTATAGTTGCCCTCCACAATGCCTGACTAGTTCTATTTCTAGTAGAGACAGGGGTCTGGCAGTTGCTCAGGCTGATCTTGAAGTCTTGAGCTTAAGCAATCCGCCCACCTCAGCCTCTCAGAGTGCTAGGATTACAAGCTTAAGCCACCACGCCTGGCTGGAAAAAGGTATTAATAATAACGCCTACCTCTTAGGGATATTGTAAGATTGAAAGATCTAATATATAGAATGCCACTAGTCCGTAACAGGCACTGAAATGCTAACCCCCCAGCCCTCTTCCTAGATACTTCAATAATTCCTGAGACTGTTTCTTACATTTCTTACAGTTGTTGGCAAAGGTGTTCTTGTAGCTTTGCCCTTGTGACTGTTTCTTGGTTTTCTGGTTTCTGATTCTGTGATACCTCCTTTATTTATTTTTTGCCAGTATTTATTTTTCTTCCCATTCTGTTTGTCTCTGTTATGACTTTTCCCTCCAAACCCACTTTCCTTCCATTGTCTTTTCCTCCACCCCTTCCCTTCCTTCTCTCTGTGGCTCTGGTTTCTGACCCCTGCCCTCTGTAGCCTCCATGAGATTGCCCTTCTCACCTTACTGGCTCTGTTCCATGTGCTCCCGCACAGAGTGACCCTCTTAGGGAATTCAAGGAAATGAGCAAGAAGCATCTCCCACCTTTAAAACCAGATGGGGGGTGTGCAGTGCCTGAGGCTCAGTGAGTAGGGTACCCACCCCATATACTAAGGGTGGCAGGTTCAAACCCGGTCCCAGCCAAACTGCAACAAAAATATAGCCAGATGTTGTGGCGGGCACCTGTAGTCCCAGCTACTTAGGAGGCTGAGGAAAGAGAATCGCCTAAGCCTGAGAGCTGGAGGTTGCTGTGAGCTGTGATGCCATAGGACTCTACCCAGGGCGAGAAAGTGAGACTCTGTCTCTGAAAAAAAAAACCCCAAAACAAAAAGAACCCTGAAAAACAGAAGGGGGGCTGCTCTCCACTCAGGCCATGCTAGCATGATAATTCAACAGCCTTTTCTGGGAAAGGCTCTTGACTCTTAGAACCCAAGTGGCCCCAGGTTCATGTCATTGCACCTATTTTCTGAGGTCTCTCTGGTCTCCATCAGGCTTCTCTGCAAACCAACGACCTTGAAACCTTGAAAGTTATGTCTTGAGTGCACTCCAGGGATAGAATTCTATAGCACCCTGAAGGTAAAAGATGAGGATCAGGAAGTCTCCGTCTAATGAGGGAGATAGGTCTCTGATGAGTCAGACCTGCCGTAAGCACAGACAACAAGCAATAACGGAGGAGCCACATCAGTTAGACCAGAACAAATTTAACGAGAGGAAACTTGGAGGTGAGTACAGAGCAGGGACTGAAAGGAAAGGTGCTGGGAAGTCGTCCAGATAGAGAATAGTGATCCGGTCCCTCTCAGAGCAGGGTGGGGGTAAAGATTCCCGGGTTGTGTTGTGTTCAGGGACCCAGGATCTTGTATGACACCCTGGAGCCAGGGCCATCAGAATGAACTGAGATTGTCTGAGAGAGGGTAGAAAGATGACATGTTTCCCCAGAGCAGCGGAGCCAAACGCAGGGTGTCAAACTGTCCATTAATGGAATGTGCAGGGTCTTGAGCTGCCAGTGACTCTCCCTTCCTGGGAGAAATGCAAATGGTGCCAGTTACTCCCTCAGCTCTGGGCCCAGGCTGGACTGTTTTCTGGGAGAAGCCTGCCCTATGGGAGGGAAGGTAAGGTGGGAAGGTGTTGTGTGATTTCATAAGACTTTATTGTATGTGTGTGTGGGTTGGGGGGACACTGGGGTGAATCAGGTCTCACAGTGCATTTCGGCTTTTATAAGTACGCATCTTAGTATCTGGGAAAGATGTGTTTTGAAAATCTGTGTGAATGAATGTGTGTATATTGGTGTGTTCACACAAGCCCCTGGGCCACACCCCTCTGGTTTTTATTAACAGCCTCTTTCTGTCATTCTCAGACTTTCTCTTTCACAGCCACAGGCCCCATCAGCCCTCCTGCTGAGCAGAGCTGGGATCTGGGCTAAGCCATTGCATTGTTCTGCGGTGTTAAGCCAAGTGCAGAGAGCTCCAGGCCTCAATTTTACTGGAGAAAGCCCCCTCTCTTGTCACTAACCTGGGCAGAGCCAGTTCTGCAGGAAAGGAAGGAAAGAAGGATGGGGAGCTGTTTCGGGATTAATTCATTGACATTCATGCAACATGCATTTTTAAAAAGCTTCTTTTGTGTGGGGTGCTGTGGATAGAGTTATGACATAGCAGGGAATTCCTTATCCCCAATGTTTTCCCGGCTTTCTCCTGAAATTTTCTTTTTCTAGAGAAGCTCAGTGGTTAAAAGTGGAATCACTAGGTTTGTATTTTCTCCGCCCTGCCTCCCTTCCTCTTTTCTCATCCTTTCCTCCCTCCCACTGCAGCAACCCAGGCCTCAAGCAATCCTCCTGCCTCAGCCTCCAAAGCAAGCAATCCTCCTGCCTCAGCCTCCAAAGCGCTAGGATTATAGGGCTGAGCCACCCCACCCCTCCTGTTTTGTCATGTGAATGTGACCTTCGGCATGCACCTTCCCAGACTGGAAGTTTCGTAGGGCAGGGGTGGTGTCTTCCAGGCATGGAACCCCCTGTGGGCCCCTTCCCTTTTCCCTGTACCCCTCCTTCTGTTCAGGGGTTGTACATGCTTTTTGCTGATTTGGAAACTTGCTTGCTGCCGTGAGTCCTGCAGGAGGGTGAGGAATGAGCATGGGGCAAAATCATCAGACAGCTTCTTCCTCCAAAAACCTCCAAAGAAATCTCTAAAACATTTTGTGAAGAAGATCTATACGTCCTCCTAAGATGTCTGGGAAACCAGAGGATAAAATCACCATTTTTCTCTGTCATGGTGAGGAACCCTTGAAAAACCAAGCATTTTAGCTGGGTGCACAAATCTGGGAGGTAGCAAAGTTAGGATTCAAATGCATAGCCCTTTTCCTCTAATTTTCACCTGCCCCCCCTCCACTCCTATTTGGTGGGATTTTAGCAAGTTGGGGGGAAAAAGCTTAATACACCAATATAGGATAATGAAACAGTGCAACAGATCCTCACGGTTTTTTATGGGTTTTTTTTTTTTTTTGAGACAGAGTCTCACTTGGTTACCCTTAGTAGAGTGCCATAGCATCTTAGCTCACAGCATCCTCCAACTCCTGGGCTCAAGTGGTTCCCTTGCCTATCAGTCTCCCAGGTAGCTGGGAATACAGGCGCCTGCCATAGTGCCCAGCTATTTTTTTAGAGACAAGGGTTTCACTCTTGCTCAGATTAGTCTCGAACTCATGAGCTCAGGCAATCCAACTGCATCAGCCTCCCAAGTGCTGGGATTACAGGCATGAGTCACCACGCCTGGCCGCATAGATAGTTTTAGGATGTCAGTTTGCTTGCTCCTGATAGTGAAGAATTCGGTTTGGCTGTGCGGTGAGACAGGCCAGACTGGGGCTATACACATGCAGAAGAGGGTGGCGGCTGTAACTGAAAGCAGGTTTCTAAACACTAAGGGATGTGGAGAAATAGCACAAAAGGAGAAGTGGGCAGTGATGCTGAGTGGCAGGCAGGGAATGCTGGCGCAGGGTCTGTAGGGGTGACTATGGGCTATTGCTGGGCCTAAGTGGAGGTGGGTGCACATCACTTCCTGGTGAGCCCAAGCATGGGATAATAAAGCAAGGCCACCAGCTAGACCAGCAGCTGACAGGTCAGTTGGATTGCAGACAGGCAGGCCTGACATGGGAAGAAGGATGGGGACTCTCCAAAGCAGAAAAGAATGGAAAGACCTGGCTGAGTAGCACAAGGGGGGCTGGTAAGGAAGGGAGGGGGTCAAGGTGTCTTTGGTCACCCAGTCTTCAGTTTCTGAGAGGGACAGTCCTCAGCTGTATGAGTAGGGGTCCAGAAAGCAAGGAACTACACAGGTGCTGAAGAGAATGGGGAAGGGCCAGAGACAGGCAGGAGCCACCTGGAAGGTGCAGCAGGGAGGGTGTGGAGAGCCTGCACCCTCATACCTTCCAGCCACTGGTTCAGTCCCTGGGGGTGCCTTCACTTCTCCCTGTGTGCCCACCTTTACTCCCAGCTGGGGGCCGTGGTGGCGGGTGGTGTCTAAGAATGGAAGAAGATGCACTTGCCAGTTACTCCAAAACGTTACCTCCACTCTCCCACCTCTAAAGCAAGCAAACCTCCTTCCCCATCTCCTTGCCACCCTCTTTCCTATGCTCACTTTGTCTTACTTTCCTGGGATTGGGGGCAACTGTTGCCTGCATAGAAAAAACCTGGTAAGTGCTCAGAATTCTCCCAGGAGGCCAATATGTTTTGTGAGCTGGAGCTATTGTTATATCACATTAGGGTTTAAGCTTACTGTTGTTGGTGTCTTTAAAATCGATGGCAATACATAAAGGCTTCATCCAAACAATGCCTGTATCTGCGGGTGCTAAGAATCCATGGGGGAGAGATCCATTAGCAGTAAAGGAGGGGCAGAGAAAGGGTACAGAGGAAGGCAGCCGGGGCCATGGCCTGAGATCAGATGGCAGGACCCAGGGCAGGCACTGGGACAGGTCCTCAGCATCTCATCTGACACCTGCCACGTGGGGCCTTGGAAACTGCAGCCACAGGAAAGTGAGAATTAGGGAGGCTATGTCTGGCCACCTCATTCAACCCTTATCTCAGCCATATTCCTGGCTAATGATGTGTTTCTCATGTTTCTCAAGGACATCCAAAGAATGGAATGATCTGAATTCAAAGCCTAAATGGGGACGAGAGGATGCCAAGGGATGTTAACCCTCCTTTCCCAGCCGAGAGGGAGACGTGTAGCTCTCTGATCTGAAGGCAGAGGGGTAAAGCTCCTACCATTTGAATTTTTATGAAGCTTATTACTACCAGTGATGTTACAAATGATTAATATGGCGTTTGAATTGGCGGTATTGTCCAGTGGAGACAGGAAGGAAGGAAGGAAAGATTAATATTTATTGAGTACCGACATACATCAGGCTTTCTGCTTGGAGCTTTCACAAGCAGACACATTATCTCGTGTAGTTTAACGCAGACAGGTCGAAGCAGTCTGAGTTTAACTCCGTGCCTCCCACAGCTTCTCCCTGTTTGCCTTCCTCTCCCTAGGCCTTTGTAACTTAGGTTGGTATTCACCATGAGTTTCTGTCCCCAGGGGCTGTCTTGGATCCACAGCATCTGGAGAACAGGTTTTCAGGATCTCCAGTCCCACTGTTTACTCAAGGCACTGGACTGGGACTGGGACAGAGCAGACACTCAGCTGGAGTCATGAGGAACAGGTTTGGAGGAGGAAGGGAGGGGGGTCACTTGATACTTCTGGTCATCCTCCCCAATCAACACAGACCCTCTGTGCCCATCCTTCTTTCCCGCTGGATGCTGCCTGGGAGGCTGGGGCCCCGAGCTGCCTCTCTGGCCTCAGCCAGTTCTAACTTTCCGAAATGAACCGTGGGACAGAAGCTCCATAAAAGCAGGGACTTTGCCTGTTTTGTACAAAACTGTCCCTGGAGCAGTGCCTGGCACATAGTAGGTGGTCAAAAAATATTTATTGAATGAGTCTCCTTTCTTCTTTCAGCGAGATGTCCTTTCTTAGGAAGCCCACGTTTCTCTGCCCTGGGACTTGCTCCCGGCAGCAGTGGGGAGCCAGGTGGACAGGTGAGGGTCTTGGCTATTTTTTTTTGAGACAGAGCCTCAAGCTGTCCCCCTGGGTAGAGTGCCATGGCATTACAGCTCACAGCAACCTCCAACTCCTGGGCTCAAGCGAGTCTCTTGCCTCCGCCTCCCAAGTAGCTGGGATCACAGGCGCCCGCC
>CAUYTI010134795.1:0-13577 GCA_963575145.1 Galago senegalensis
ACAGGTGCCCACCACAACGCCTGGCTATTTTTTGGTTGCAGCCGTCATTGTTGTTTGGCGGGTCCGGGCTGGGGATTCGAACCCGCCACCTTAGGTGTACGTGGCTGGCACCTTAGCCGGTTGAGCTATAGGCGCCGAGCCCACAAATTCTCTTTATAGCTCTCTTTATCTGACTGTCTCTATATAAAACCGGGAGTTTGGCTTGGTGCTGTAGCTCAGCAGGTAATGCATCAGCCACATACACTGGAGCTGGCGCCTGGCTCCCATTATTCCTAAATATTTACTTGTTTCTTTCTTTCTTTTTTTTTTTTTGAGACAAAGCCTCGAGCTGTCCCCCTGGGTAGAGTGCCACAGCATCACAACTCACAGCAACCTCCAACTCCTGGGCTCAAGCGAGTCTCCTGCCCCAGCCATGTAGCTGGGACCACAGGCGCCCGCCAAAATGCCTGGCTATTTTTTGGTTGCAGCCATGATTGCTGTTTGGAGGGCCCGGGCTGAATTCAAACCCGCCACCTTAGGTGTATGTGGCTGGTGCCTTAGCCACTTGAGTCACAGGCGCGAGCCAATATTTACTTGTTTCCTCATCCCTAGATTACACAAAAGAGATTTTCAAAATTGTCTTTTTGTTTGTTTGCTTTTTTTTTTTTTTTGGAGACAGATTCTCAAGCTGTTGCCCTGGGTAGAGTGCTGGGGTGTCACAGCTCACAGCAATTTCAAACTCTTAGGCTTAAGCAATGCTTTTGCCTCAGCCTCCCAAGTAGCTGGGACTACAGGTGCCTGCCAAAACACCAAGCTGTTTTGTTGTTGTAGTTGTCGTTGTTGTTTGGCAGGCCCAGGCTGTATTCAAACCTGCCAGCTCTGGTGTATGTGGCGGGCACCCAAGCTGTTGAGCTACAGGCGCCGAGGAGATTTTCATAATTGTTAACTCATACCACTACAAAAGCAAATCTTCTTACCAGAGTCAATATTTGTTCATAGGTATTTTTAGGGTAAAATTTACATATGGTAAAATTCACAAATCAAAATTCATAACAACTTGATAAATGAGTACAATCAAGTAGCTCATACCCCTAATAAATATGGAATTTTTTTTTTTGAGACAGATCCTCAAGCTATCCCCCTGGGTAGAGTGCTGTGGCATCACAGCTCACAGCAACCTCCAACTCCTGGCTGAAGCGAGTCTCCTGCCTCAGCCTCCAAAGTAGCTGGGACCACAGGCACTCGCCACAATGCCCAGCTATTTTTTGGTTGCAGCCGTCATTGTTGTTTGGCAGGCCGGGGCTGGATTCTAACCTGCCACCTTAGGTGTATGTGGCTGGCGCCTTAGCCACTTGAGCCACAGGCACCGAACCATAAATATGGAATGTTAACACCACCTTAGAAAGTTCTCTTCTACCCATCCTCAGCCAATCCCCTCTCAAATGGGGCAATGACTGTTAGGATTTAAAATTTTTTTTTGGCGTGTGACTGTCCAATTGTTTCAATATCATTTGTTGAATAGACTATTGTGCACTTTACACTTTTTCTAAAAATCAATTGAATTTGATTTGTGAATCTATTTCTGAAGTTTCTATTCACTTTCATTGATATATTTAGCTGTCCTGACAATACCACAATATCTAGATCAGGCATCCCTCAAACTACGGCAGCCCGTGGGCCACATGCAACCTGCCTAGGACATTTATCTGGCCCCCCAGGTGTTTTTGCCGCCGCTGCCTGTCCTGCTTAGCAGCCGACTGGTCCCTGGGCCCACAATCCAGCCCTCCAACCATCTGAGGGACAGTGAACTGGCCCCCTGTTTTAAAAGTTTGAGGACCCCTGATTCTTGATTATTGTAGCTTTATAATAAGTCTCGAAGTCAGGAACTAAAAAAATCCTCCATATATGGTCTTGTTTTATCAAAATTGTTTTGATCCTTTCCATTTCCAAATGATGGAGAGGGGCATGGTTTTGCTCTTCCGGGGCTAGAGTGCAGTCGCACGATTATAATTCACGGCAATCGGCAATCTCAAACTCCTGGGCTCCCTGGATCTTCCTGCCTCGGCCTCAGGAGTTGGCCGGGACTATAACCTCGCCTGGCTAATTTTTCTATTTTTAGTAGGGATGGGTCTTGAACTCCTGCCCTCAAACGATCCTCTCAACTCAGCCTCTGAGTGTTAGCATTACAGACGCGAGCCACTGTCCAGCCTCTTTCAGGTATTTTTAGTTCATCGGTGGCTAGGTCCTTTACTTAACATGATGTACAGTATCAAGTTAATAAAATCAGTGTCAGGTCCTTAAAAGAAAAAAAAAAAGGGCTAAGCCTTTCACGAGGGGCGGGATTTCCCTTTGGGGGTCACCAGAAGAGGGCGGGAACAAGACCAAAGCTTCCGCTTTCATTTCTGCAGTTACTAAGTCAACCATTCTCATTAAAGGAATACCGCGGAAGGGTGCTTTCTGTCGGCAAACGAGTCCAACTGAGACAGGAATGCCATAATGTTGCACCGTCATGTGTATAAAAGCTCAAAAGCCAATCAGATGACTTGCGTTCTGGTAGAACATTAAATTACAATTCAGCTAACCTGTCAGTTTTGTTCTCTTTGTCTCCAAAATGATGAACTTCTGAATTAGGTTCTACCCCTTCCATTCGTAGCCAGTGGTTTGGTCCGACCTTAATACTGACAGAAGGTGCGCGCTGCGTCTGCGCAGAAAGCTGGCCGTGGGGGGGTGGGGGGGAGGAACATGGCGCAAGCTCTGTCTGAGGAGGAGTTTCAGCGGATGCAGGTGTCTCTCGCGGTGGGAAAGACCACCGGGTTAGGCTACCGGGGGTTGGAATAGAGGGAGGTTGTGTCACTAGCTCTGAGAACAGGTTGGTTGGGGCGGATTCAGAGTGTAAGGGGTTTATCTGGAGAAGGAAAACTGAGGCTCTGAGTGGGAGAATATTGGATTCTGAGGTACTGTGGTGGCTTTGAAGGTTGGATTCTGTTAGCCTTGTGGGCGGGGGAGACCGTCCTTGAGTAGGCGGTACTTTATTCAGACTTGGAAGGGACAAGACTTTCAGGCCCGTGCAGGGGACACACGCCATCGCTGGGTGATGATAATGTTGGGCATTGAGAATGAGATCCTGAGAAGGTGAAACCATTTTGCCTGGAGAGGAAGGAAGCGGGTGTTGGGCGGTTTGCGTCATGACGGCGGGGGGGGGGCCTTGAGAGGGCAATACCATTAGCCGGTGGGCGATAGAAAGTTTGTGAGAAATACCATTATACCTGGGGATCGAGGAAAGACCCCAGATGTTGTCGGTTTTCTTGGTTGGTGGAGTTCTTGTATGAGGGGGAGTACCATTGGATGATTAAGGGTGATCGCATTAGGCCTGAGGTGAAGAAGGCCCTGAATGGGTAATAACATCAGTTCCTGTTGGGGAAAGGAGGTGAAAAAAATGAAACCTTGGACTACATGGAGGGGAGATCACTGGGCTTTTGGGGGAACCCTCTGACCACTTGATTCTTTTGGGAGGGGGAACTCTTGACAGGATGAAAGGCCATAGCACTGTACCATGAGTGGACCCTTGTTGAGAGAGTTCCTCCCTGGGGGAGACTCTGAGCTAGGGAGACCCTGAGTAAGGTCCTATGGGGGGAGAAGGGAGGAACTCTGAATGAGGGAAACCAGGTATCCCTGTATGAGGAATATTGAGGATAGATAGAAGGGTGAACTCATTGGACCATGAATGAGGAAGATTAATCCAACTAACCCACCCAAGGCTTTGTAGAGGAGTGACTGTGAAGGGTAGGGGCCATCTCATTGAATCATGACTGGGTAAATCTTGAAGGGAGTAGGGGGGAACCCTTAAGTGAGGAAGGTTGGTCTCACTGGGTTGTGAGTGAGGGAAAACTATTGGGCTCTGTTGGAGAGGGACTCTGAGGGGGTTTAAAGTGTATTCTAGTTGAATCAGGACTTAGGAAGATAGATCACTGGGGCCTGGGGAGGATGTGGGTAGGCAAGATTCTGTAGAGGCCAAGTCCTCCGACCTCCAGGGGGGATGGAGGCTTGTGCCATGTGAGGGAGGGAGGAAGGGAAAGGTCCTGATTGGGTAAGGGACAGTGAGTGGGTCTGGGAAGAGCCAGAAAATGGGCCCTACAGGGCTGGAAGAGAGGACTTTGTTGTTTGGAATGGCTCATGCTTCACTTCTCTTAACTCTTGAAGGGGGCCTGGACATGTTTTGAGAGCCTTGGAAGTAGGGAGACCTTGGGAAGCCCCTGACTCAGTGGAGGTTAGGCAGGAGAATACCAGACTTTCTTATCTTGGAAAAGAGGGAGGAAGCAGATCCCTGTTCCTTGCCTTCAGAGGCTTCTGGCTTCCATGTCTGACCAAGAAGATGGGCTACTCTCCTGACAGTGTTTAGTGTGTGAAGAGGTCAGCCAAGATGCAGTGGAGGAACATTTTTTTTCTTTTGAGACAGTCTCACTTGGTCACCCTCAGTAGAGTGCCCTGGTGTCTTAGCTCATAGCAACCTCAAACTCTTGAGCTCAAGTGTTCCTCTTGCCTCAGCCTCCCAAGTAGCTGGGACAACAGGCGCCTAACACAACGCCTAGCTATTTTTTTTTTTTTTTAGAAATGGGGTCTCGCTCTGGCTCAGGCTGGTCTCAAACTCATGAGCTCAGGCAATCTACCCGCCTGGGCCTCCCAAGTGCTAGGATTACAGGTGTGAGTCACCATGTCTGGCTGCAGGGGAGGAACTTTATCCTGTGGGCATATGAATAAGAGCCCAATTGGAGCAAGACTCTGTGATGGCCTTCATCCTGAATAGATTTGGGCTGGGGAGATGGAGGTTGAGACTATCTTGGTTTACAAGTGGAGCTGAAGACAGTGGGACAGGGACTGAGAGCCTGAAGGCTCACTTTGAATGTAGCATGTACAGGTCTTTTTTTTTTTTTGAGATGGAGCCTCAAGCTATCCCCTTGGGTAGAGTGCCATGGCATCATGCTCACAGCAACTTCCAACTCCTGGGCTCAAGGGAGTCTCCTGCCTCAGCCTCCCAAGTAGCTGGGACTACAGGCACCCGCCACAACGCCTGGCCATTTTTTTTTTTTGGTTGCAGCCATCATTGTTGTTTGGCGGGCCCAGGCTGGGGATTTGAACCCACCACCTTAGGTGTATGTGGCTGACGCCTTAGCCGCTTGAGCTACAGGCGCCGAGCCGCATGTACAGGTCTTAAAATGGCTTAAGCAGTACGTGGAGGGTGTGGGATCTGGGGCTTAGGCACTTGAGTCCCTCATGGTGGGGGTAGGAGTGCTTTCCTGACCAATTTTTTTTTTAAGAGACAGAGTCTCACTCTGGCACCCTTGGTAGAGTGCTATGGTGTCACAGTTCACAGCAACCTCCAGCTCTTGGGCTTAGGTGATTCTCTTGCCTCAGCCTCCCGAGTAGCTGGGACTATAGGTGCCTGCCACAGTGCCTGGCTATTTTTTGTTGCAGTTTGGCCAGGGCCGGGTTCGAACCCACCACCGTCTGTATGTGGGGCCAGCGCCCTTACTCACTGAGCCACAGGCGCCACCCATCCTGACCCATTCTTCTCCTTTTCCTGCTTTTCCTAAAGGCTCAGCTCTTGGAACTCCGGACAAACAACTACCAGCTTTCAGATGAACTACGCAAGAATGGTGTTGGTGAGTCAGGAGGGTCTCATTAGACGGGGTTGGGGGTGGCTTTAGGGGATAGAAGCCAAAGTTTTCCCGCAGAGGCTTGATAGGAAGACATTTCAGCCCTTGCTACTGCCTGAAGCTGTGATTCCTTGCTTTCCCCACACCAGAACTTGCCAGTCTTCGACAGAAGGTCGCCTATCTGGATAAGGAGTTCAGCAAAGCTCAGAAGGTACCTCTCTCCACCCACCCACACTTCCCTCTACTACCCATCTGACTCATTCATCTATCCAGTGAGCACCCAGAGTAGACCAGACCTGATGGTGCATGCTATTTTTATGTAGTCATTTAAAGAATTCTCGTGGAAGTCTCTAGTTTGCTAATTTTACCTAATGCTGCTTAATTTATTGATTAAATTTAATTTACCCTTAATTCATTTCTAATTTCAATTACTTACTTGTTCTCATTCACTAACTTTTTTTTTTTTTGAGACAGAGACTTTTTTTTATGTTGTCCTCAATAGAGTACTGTGGCGTCACAACTCACAGCAACCTGAAACTCTTGGGCTTAAGTGATTTTCTTTCTTTCTTTTTTTTTTTTTTACAGTTTTTGGCTGGGGCTGGGTTTGAACCTGCCACCTCCAGCATATGGGGCCAGCGCCCTACCCCTTTGAGCCACAGGTGCCACCTTTAAGCAATTCTCTTGACTCAGTCTCCCAAGTAGCTGGGACTACAGGCGTCCACCACAACACCCAGCAATTTTTTTTTTTTGTAGAGACAGAGTTTCACTTTATTGCCCATGGTAGGGTGCTGTGGCGTCACACAGCTCACAATAGCCTCCAACTCCTGGGCTTAGGCGATTCCCTTGCCTCAGCCTCCCAAGTAGCTGGGACTATAGGCACCTGCCACTATGCCTGGCTTTTTTTTGTTGCAATTTGGCTGGGGCCAGGTTTGAACCTGCCACCCTTGGGCTATGGGGCCGGTGCCCTGCCCACTGAGCCACAGGTACCGCCCTCAGCTATTTTTTGTTGTTGTTGTTGTAGTTGTCATTGTTGTTTAGCAGGCCCAGGCCAGTTTCAAACCTGCCAGCACCTGTGTATGTGGCTGGCGCCCTAACCACTGAGCTATGGGCACCAAGCCTAATTCACTAACTTTTAACTAAATAGTGAAATTTATCAGTTAACCTGCCTTGTGCTCCTGCCTCCCATCCCTGTTGTGGTCCAGTTGGCAAAATGATACCAAACCCACTTCTCAGATTGTCTAAAGATGAGATACACTATAACCTATTGTGGCTCCTGAAGACATTCAAGGTCCTCCTTTGTGTTCTTAGTGGTCTATCATATGCATAGCACAATGCTATACATAGTATGAGCTTGATAAATATTTGTTGGATGTAGCAAATGTGACAGTCAGGAAGCTGGGCTTCTTTTTGGTAAGGTGCTGATTCTCCAAATCTGGCAATGCCCTTGGCTGCCCAGCAGGAGTGCGACAGTTTCCACAGTTGCATGATAGGGATCCACAAACTTTGAACAGATATACCAATGAAACCACAATTTCTGAGCCTGGCAATCCAGCCCATAAAGGATTACCATAAATACCAAGATCTGGCCAGGCTCAAGAGCTTAAAGGAAAGGATGATTTCTCTGTGCTGCAGCCCAAGGCAAGATTCTAATTCATTCACTCACTCACTCATTCCATCATTCTTGTGGGCTCCAAATTGTCACACAAGCTCTGTGGTTGAAGATACTCCAATCCTGTAGTGCCTGTCACCATTACCTCCCCCTTAATATTTGCCACAATTGTCTCATACCCTAGTAAGGTAGCCCATCTCCATTCACGTTAATTCTCTTCCCACTCCACTTTCAGGCATTGAGCAAGAGCAAGAAAGCTCAGGTAAGAGGACCCATGGGGTCACTGTGACCAGGAGACTGCCTTGGTGGAATATTCATGTATGCTGGGATTTCCTTGTACTGGTCTGTCTTTCTCTGTGTGTACCCTCATGTCTGCAACTACCTGGCTGCCATGTGTTTCTTTGTCATCATTTTACTGTGTTTTTCTTGAACTTTGTGCCTCTCTCTGTGTGTATCTTTTCTTCTACTTTCTCTGTCTTCTCTCTCCAACCTTTTCTTTGTCTTTTCCCCGCCCTGTTCTATTTCTGTCAGCCTTTCTGTCTTTCCCATTTCCTACTCTCTGACTCCTTGTTTCTCTTTTGTCCCAGTCCTCTGTTGCTTCCTAATTCATTTGTTTCCCTGACCTACTCTGTCCGCTACCTCTTTTCTGTTTTGTCCCTGCAGATTGCCTTCTGTTCCTTTTTTTTGAGACAGTCTCAAGCTGTTGCCCTGGGTAGAGTGCTGTAGCTTCACAGCTCACAGCAACCTCAAACTCCTGGGCCCAAGCAATTCTCTTGCCTCAGGCTCCCAAGTAGCTGGGACTACAGGTGCCCACCACAATGCCCAGTTATTTTTTGGTCCAGGCTGGATTTGAACCTGCCAGCTCTGGTGTATGTTGCTGGCGCCCCAGCCACCTGAGCTACAGGCGCTGAGCCTCCTTCTGTTGTTCCTTTCTCTCTGTCTTTATGATCTTTTCTTTTCTCTCTCTCCCTTTCAATCCTTTTCTCCTTGCCTATCTTTCCCCCTTTCCTCATCTCTCTCTACCTCCTCTCTCCCCTGTCATTATCTTCCCCACTTTCCCTCCACTCTCTCCCTCCCTGTCTTCCCTTCTCTCTCCCTCCCCATATTTCTCTCCCTCTCCCTATCTCTCCTTTTATCCCTACTTGTGTCTTGTCTCTGCTGCATCACTTCATTCTCTGTACTCTATATCCTATCCTTCATGTCATTTTCTCCCTCTCTCTGTTTCTTTGTCCTACCTCCCCAACCTTTCTGCCCTTGTTGGAGTCCTAGTTCATGTTTGCCACTGCAGGAAGTCGAGGTACTGCTGAATGAAAATGAGATGCTGCAGGCAAAGCTGCACAGCCAGGAGGAGGACTTCCGTTTGCAGAACAGCACGCTAATGGCCGAGTTCAGCAAGGTGCTGGTGCCTGGGATAGCTGAGGGGAAAACCAGGGGTTGAGGTTGCCTGGGCTAAAACCTGACAGCTGCAATGTGTGGCTGGACAGGGGCTAGCCGTGGAGCGCTGTCCGTGGTGCTGAAACAGGTCCTGGATTGCTGTTGGGGGGCAGTAATTTGACAGATAGGGCCACTCACTGTGCTGGGATTAGAAGGCTTTGAGCTCTGAGGTCCATTGGTTCCTGCCCAAGTCACTCCTTTTCTTTGTGCTTCAAGTCTCCATGTGTATAATTTGGGGGAGATGCTGTGGAGCTTCAAGGTGTTGGGGTTGGGGGCTTTAAAAATTCTTGTCCTTGGCTCGGTGCCTATAGCTCAACTGGCTAAGGCGCCAGCCACGTACACCTAAGGTTGCCGGTTCGAATCCCTAGCCTGGACCGCCAAACAACAATGACAGCTGCAACCAAAAAATAGCCAGGCGTTGTGGCAGGGGCCTGTGGTCCCAGCTACTTGGGAGGTGGAGGCAAGAGACTCGCTTGAGCCCAGCAGTTGGAGGTGGCTGTGAGCTATAATGCCACGGCACTCTACCCAGGGGGACAGCTTGAGGCTCTATCTCAAAAAAAAAAAAATTCTTGTCCTTAAAGTGGGGTAGAAAGGTGATCTAGCTGCTTCCCTTTTATCTTTCCTCCCTTCTTCTGACATGAGCCTGGGGTTCTACTTCTTCCAGATAATCCATCCTGAATCAGCTGATTCTATCTCCTTACTGATTTTAGTGTCCTGGCTTCCTGGCTGTTTCTATTTTCTTTCTTTCTTTCTTTCTTTCTTTTTTTTTTTTTTAGAGACAGAATCTCACTTTGTTGCCCTTAGTAGAGTGCTGTGCGATCACAGCTCACAGTAACCTCTAGTTCCTAGGCTTAGGCAGTTCTCTTGCCTCAGCCTCCCAAGTAGCTGAGACTACAGGCGCCTGCCACAACACCCGGCTATTTTTTGTTGCAGGGGCCCGGTTTTTTTTTTTTTTAAGAGACAGAATCTCACTTTATTGCCCTTGGTAGAGTGCCATGGAGTCACAGCTCACAGCAACCTCCAACTCCTGGGTTTAGGCAATTCTCCTGCCTCAGCCTCCCAAGTAGTTGGGACAACAGGCATCCACCATAACACCTGGCTATTTTTTGTTGCAGTTTGGCCGGGGCTGGGTTTGAACCTATCACCCTCAGTATATGGGGCCAGGGCCCTACTCACTGAGCCACAGGCGCCGCCCCAGGGGCCGGGTTTGAACCCACCACTCTCAGTATATGGGCTGGTGCCCTACTCATTGAGCCACAGGCACTGTTTTTCTTTAGAGACAGAGTCTTATTTTATCGCCCTCAGTAGAGTGCTACGGCATCACAGCTCACAGCAATCTCCCAACTCCTAGGCTTAAATGATTCTCTTGCCTCAGCCTCCTGAGTAGCTGGGACTATATGCGCCTGCCACAATGCCTGGCTATTTTTTGTTGAAATTTGGCTGAGGCCAGGTTTGAACCTGCCACCCTCAGTATATGGGGCCAGCGCCCTACCCATTGAGCTATAGGCACTGCTCCTGGCTGTTTCTAAACACTGGGCAATTGAAGACATTGTCTTTTGTTTACTTATCTATCTTCTGTATCTGACATTAATTTCTTTTTTTTTTATTGAACGGTAACTGTGTACATTGATGCACTTTGGGGGTACAGTGTGGTCTGACTTCTGTTTTGTCTGTGAAAAAAATTTAAGAACACATGATTTTCTGTTTTTATTTTTTTCTTACAGTTTTTGTCTGGGGCCTGGTTTGAACCCACCACCTCCAGTATATGGGGCTGCTGCCCTACTCTTTGAGTCATAGGTGGCCCGATTTTCTGTTTTTAGATTGTTTTAAGGAAAAAAGTCCCATGGTAGGAAATATGGTATTTCTGAGGCTCCACCTGGGACTATAATACTTAAGACCTTAAAACAAAATAAAACAAAGCAAAAAAAAAAAAAGAGCTTTAATCAAGTAGAATACCAGGAGAGGCAGTTTAACAGGTAGTAGTTTGTTTGTTTGTTTGTTTGTTTTAAGAGACAGAGTTTCACTTTATCACCCTCAGTAGAGTGCTGTGGCATCATAGCTCATAGCAACCTCCCACTCCTGGGCTTAGGCGATTCTCTTGCCTGAGCCTCCCAAATAGTAGGGACTATAGGCGCTTGCCACAATGCCTGGCTATTTTTTTTGTTGTTGTTGTGATTTGGCTGGGGCTGGGTTCAAACTCACCACCACCCTTAGTACGTGGAGCTGGTGTGCTAGCCACTGAGCCACAGGCGCCGCCCTAGTTTTTTTTTTTTTTTTTTTTGAGACATATTGTCACTTTATTGTCACCCTTGGTGTTGTGGCGTCACAGCTCACAGTAGCCTCCTCCAGCTCTTGGGCTTAGGCGATTCTCCTGCCTCAACCTCCCAAGTAACTATGACTACAGGTGCCTGCCACAGTGCCTGGCTATTTTTTTTTTTTTGCAGTTTTTGGTTGGGGCTGGGTTTGAACCTGCTGCCTCTGGCATATGGGGCCATCACCCTACTCCTTTGAGCCACAGGCACTGCCCATGCCTGGCTATTTTTTGTTGCAGTTTGGCTGGGGCTGGGTTTGAACCCGTCACTCACGCTATATCAGGCCAGTGCCCTACTCACAGATCCACAGGCGCCACCCAGCAGGCACTCTGGAGCCAGAAGTCCTAAATTAAAATCTTGGCTTTAGGGTGGCACCTGTGGCTCAGTGAGTAGGGCACTGGCCCTGTATACTGATGGTGGTGGGTTCAAACCTGACCTTGGCCAAACTGCAACAAAAATATAGCTGGGCGTTGTGGCCTATGCCTGTAGTTCCAGTTATTCAGGGGGCTGAGGCAAGAGAATTGCCTACGCCCAAGAGCTGGAGGTTGCTGTGAGCTATGATGTCACTCACTCTACTGAGGACAACAGAGTGAGACTCTGTCTCTTAAAAAAAAAAATCTTGGCTTTACCTTTTACTAATTGTAACCTTGAGCAAGTCACTTAACCTGCCTGGTTCTTGGTTCTCAAATGTTTAAAAAGGAAATGATAATAATAATATTACATGCTTCACAGGCACATTTGTGAGGACTAAATGGGTAAATGTATATAAGTCACTCAGAACAGAGCCTTGCATATAGTAACAACCATGGAAGTGTTAGCTACTAATATATCCTTCAATTAACTCATTTTTGCTCTAAAATATTTCTTTTTTTTTTTTTTTTGAGACAGAGCCTCAAGCTGTCCCCCTGGGTAGAGTACCCTGGCATCACAGCTCATAGCAACCTCCAACTCTTGGGCTCAAGCGAGTCTCCTGCCTCAACCTCCCAAGTAGCTGGGACTATAGGCGCCCGCCACAATGCCTGGCCATTTTTTGGTTGCAGCCATCATTGTTGTTTGGCGGGCCCGGACTGGGGATTTGAACCTGCCACCTTGGGTGTATGTGGCTGGCGCCTTAGCCGCTTGAGCCACAGGCGCCGAGCCATTTCTTGACTTTTTTTTCCACCCTCGGTAGAGTGCCATGGCATCACAGCTTACATCAACCTGAAACTCTTGGGCTTACGCGATTCTCTTGCCTCAGCCTCCCAAGTAGCAGGGACTACAGGTGCCCACCACAATGCCTGGCTATTTTTTTTATTTATTTACTTATATTATTTTATTATTATTATTACTATTTTGTAGAGACAGTCTTACTTTGTTGTCCTGGGTAGACTTGTAGGCATCACAGCTCACGGCAACCTCCAACTCTTGGGCTTAGGCGATTCTCTTGCCTCAGCCTCCCAAGTAGCTGGGACTACAGGTGCCCACCACAATGCCCAGCTATTTTTTGTTGCAGTTTGGCTGGAGCCGGGTTTGAACCCGCCACCCTTGGCATATGGGGCCAGCGCCCTACCCACTGAGCCACAGGCACCGCCCATGCCTGGCTATTTTTTTTGTTGCAGTTGTCATTGTTATTTAGCAGGCTGGGGCTGGGTTCGAACCCACCTTTCTTGTATGTAGACAGCACACTAACCACTGAGCTATAAGTGCTGAGCATATATATATATATATTTTTTGGAGACAGTCTCACTATGGCACCCTCAGTAGATTGCCGTGGTGTCATAGCTCACAGCAATCTCTAACTCTTGGGCTTAAGCAACTCTCTTGCCTTAGTTTCCCCAGTGGCTGGGACTATAGGTGCCTGCCACAATGCCCAGCTATTTTGTTGTTGTTTCTGTTACAGTTGTTATTGTTCTTTGGCAGGCTGGGGCAGGGTTCGAACCTACCAGCCCCAGTGTACATGGCTGGTGCTCTAGCTGCTGAGCTACAGGTGCCAAGCCTTCTTGACTTTTTAAAAAAGTTTTATATCAGCCCAGCACCTATAGCACAGTGGTTATGGCCCCAGCCACATACATAGAAGTTGGCGGGTTTGAACCCGGCCTGGGCCAGCTGACCAGCAGTGAAAACTGCAACAAAAAAAATAGCTGGGTGTCATGGCAGGCACCTGTAGTCCCAGCTACTTGGGAGGCTGAGGCAAGAGAATCGATTGAGCCCAAGAGTTTGAGGTAGCTAGGAGCTGTGACGGCATGGCACTCTACCCAGGGAGACATAGTGAGACTGTAACTCAAAAAAATAAAAAGTTTTTATATCTATCCTATGGCCTGGCCTGGCCTCAGCCCCTTACCATCCCTTACCTGCTCTGCTTCCACATCTCCATGGTCTTTTTGCTTCTAGTTTCTTCTAGTTCACTCCACAGATGCTGTTCTGACCTGCAGGTTTTTTTTTTTTTTTGAGATGGAGCCTCAAGCTATACCCCTGGGTAGAGTGCCATGGCATCATGCTCACAGCAACCTCCAACTCCTGGGCTCAAGCGAGTCTCCTGCCTCAGCCTCCCAAGTAGCTGGGACTACAGGCACCCACCACAACGCCTGGCCATTTTTTGGTTGCAGCCAT
>CAUYTI010134801.1:0-24719 GCA_963575145.1 Galago senegalensis
AATGTTACTCATTAAAAAGCTAGCTAATTAATCATAAAATCCTTTATTCCATTACCTCTTTATAATTTATGGCCTATCTTTTATCAAAAAATACTTTGTTCTGGCAGCGCCTGTGGCCCAGTGAGTAGGGCACCGGCCCCATATACCGAGGGTGGTAGGTTCAAACCTGGCCCCAGCCAAACTGCAACAAAAAAAAAAATAGCTGAGCATTGTGGTGGGTGCCTGTAGTCCCAGCTACTCGGGAGAGAATCATCTAAACCCAAGAGCTGGAGGTTGCTGTGAACTGTGATGCCATGGCACTCTACCAAGGGTGACGAAGTGAGACTCTGTCTCAAAAAAAAAAACAAAACTATATATATATATGTATATTGTTCATTTATGGTTTTCTTAATACTGAATATATTAGGAATATATTAGGAATTATCAGAATATATTAGGAATTATCTTCCCTACCAACAAATATCTGTTGAGTACACTATTCCAGGCACTGGGATGTAAGTTAGAGACACAATTCCTGCAGTCAGTAAAGCTGTTTTTCTTTATAATACTAATATAAGCCACATTACCACATACTTATTAATGACAAGAATTTGTTACCTGGATTTTTCTTGATTGATAACAGAATTCATTCCAAATAATCATGATTTGGTTTTCTCTATCCATTAGTTATGCTTCACGTTGCATTGGTTGACAGTTACAAAAAATAATACCCTTGCTCTATTTGAAGAATTTCATATATTTTAAAATCGAATTTTTATAGAAGTTTTATGTTCATAGCAATACTGAGCAGAACTACAGAGATTGCTGTGGCCCCCCCCCGCCCAAATATGCACACCTCCCTCCTTATGAGCATTCCTCCCCAGAGCGGTTTGTCTGTTCCAACTGGTAAACCTACACTGACATGTCATCATCTCCCAAAGTCTATAAGTTACGTTAGGACTCACTCTTGGCATTTTACACTCTATGGAATTGGACAAATTTATAATAGACTGTATTCATCAATGGAGACTTGTATTCATCAACAAAACAGCTTCACTG
Source organism: Galago senegalensis (assembly GCA_963575145.1). NCBI lineage: Eukaryota > Metazoa > Chordata > Mammalia > Primates > Galagidae > Galago > Galago senegalensis. The sequence goes on from CAUYTI010134801.1 coordinate 1,039, forward strand.
CCCTGAAGATCTTCTATGCTCCAGTTCATCTCCCTTCACCACACCCCTGGCAAACACTGATCCCTTCACTGTATTGATGGCTTTGCCTTGTCCAGATGCCATCTGGTGGGAATCACGCTGGAGGTGGCCTTTCCACCTCCGCCACTTTCACCCAGTAATATGCATTTAAGGTTCTGCCACGTCTTTTCATGATTTGATGGGACTTTTTCTTTCTTTTAGTGCTCAATATCTATTGTCAAGATGCACCACAGTTTATATTTATGTTTAACTTCATAAGAAGCTGGTAAGACTTCTTCCCAGTGGTTGTTCCACTTTACACTTTCAGTAGTAACAATGAGACCGTTGGTCCCAGCCAAGACCAGGCAGTTGCGTTCCTCCCGGGGGCTCCCTCTGGCAACAACAGCAACACCCTGGACATGAACAAACTGGGGAGATTTTGAACGGTGAAAGGAGCAAGTGGACAGACAGATTAGGAACCTTGGGAATTAAGGGCGACATGGCTGTGATTTCTCCTGCATTTCCTCATGACCTCCCATATGTGTTGGATAGGGTGTCACAGAAGCCTTGAACTGCCAACAGGTAGAGACAAAATAATCTCCAAGAAAAACTTGTTTGCTCTGAAAAGGGTGGGTTAATGAATAGAAAACCTTTTGGCAGTACCTGCCCTGCCCCAGTCAAAAGCCAACAGAAAAACTACCCCTTTCTCTATAGCTTCAGTGGGGGCAAAGGGAAGTGATCTTCCATCCCCGGCCATCTCCAAAGCAGTGTCAGTGGTCGAGGAGTAGGCTGAGCCTCCACCCACCTGGCAGCAATGAGACTCAGCAGGGCGGTATGAGACAGGACTAATCACCACTTTGCTTTACTCCCTGCCAGTGGTATCAGCAGGGTCTAGTAAGAAACTGAACCTTCACACCCTACCCGTATCAGTGATCAGAAGGAGATGACGGCAGGTAGAATTAGTTGACACTCCACTTACCCCTAATGCTAACACCACATGGCAATGAATGAAGCCTCTGCTCCCATCATACGGCAGAGAGGCTTTTTAAGTCAGCATTCTGCTTCTCCCCTCCAAGGTGTCAGTGGGCCCAGTGGGGAGCTAAGCTTAATTCCCACTTGGAGGCAAGGGAACAAACTGAGTCAGTGCTCCACTTTGATCAGGAAGCTATCAGCAGGCCCAGGCAGGGGAAGCTAAGCTCCTGTCCACTTATCTGCCATGAGGCAGTATGAGGCAATGCTCTACTTTTCATCAGGGCCCACTAAGGAGTGGAACCCACACACCCACCTGGAACCTACACTATCCCTAAACAGTGAGACTGTCTGCTAGATAGAGATTAGAGTCTCATAATATAATATACAATATGTGCAGAACACAGTAAAAAAAAGTCACTTATCGGGCAGTGCCTGTGGCTCAAAGGACTAGGGCGCTGGCCCCATATGCCAGAGGTGGCAGGTTCAAACCAGCCCCAGCCAAAAAAAGGTCACTTATCATACTGCCTTGTAGAGTCAAGAAAATCACAACTGGAATGAGAAAAAAACAACTAACAGTTTCCAGTATCAAAATGAACTAGGTATTGGAATTATCTGACCAAAATTTTAAGGTAGCCATCATAAAAATAACTGAGAAATTAAAAATTCTATTGAGTTAAATGAACAAAACTATAAAAAAATCAGCAGAGATTCAAAAGTTCAGAGAATCAAGGAAAAATTATAGAATGGAAAATATAATAAGTGAAATTCAAAAAGAATCTTGCTGGATGGGTTCAATAGTAGAGTGGAGATGATAAGATAAAAATCAGCAAACGTGAAGACACATCAGTAGAATTTATCCCATCTGAAAAGCACAGAGAAAAATAGACCGGAAAAATAGTGAGCAGTCTCAGGAACATGTGGAGCAATTACAAAAACAGTTAATTTGTGTACTATTGAAGTCCCAGGGGAAAAAAGGAGCAAAACATTGAAAAGTGGATATGAAGAAATAATGGTCAAAAAACATTCCGATTCAAGAATGTAAGTGATTCCAAATACTATAAGCTCAAAGAAACTCATGCCAAGACACAGCATAATTAAATTTCTGAAAACTATAGATCAAGGAAAACATTTTGAGAGGAGATAGAGAGAAATGCACATTCTTTATAGGGAAACACCCATTTGAATGGCAATGGGGTTTTCAGCTGACACCATGAAGGCCAGAAGAAAGCGATGGACGTTTCTGAGGTGATGACAGTAAAGGATTGTCAGCTATAAGCCAGACACAGAAAGACAGATGTCGCCTGTTCTCATTCATAGCTGGGAGCTAAAAGCACTCATCTGATGGAGACAGAGGGTAGAATGATATTCCAGATAATGGAAATGGTGTGTGTGGGAGGATGAAGAGAGGTACAAACACACAGGTGGACGGCAGGAGTAAGTTGTGATGTCCAATAGCACAATAGGGTTAGTTAATGACAATGTATTGTATATTTCAAAATAGCTGGAAGTGAGAACTTAAAATACTCCCAACACGTAGAAAGAATGAACATTCCAGGTGATAGATACCCTGCATGCCCCAAATGCCCTAGCTGAATCATCATGGACATACTGTACCAAAATATCCTGTGTACCCCACAAATACATATAAATACTATTTAAAAATACTTTAAAACCTGTCAACTGTAATGGATATCTGTCAAAAATACTTTAGAAATAGAGTGGAAACAAAGGCATTCCAAGGCAAAGGAAAGGTAAGAGAATTTGTTGCTGGTGGACCTGCCCCTTACAAAACAGCTGAGGATTTCTCTAAACAGAAAGGAATGATTAATGGAAGAATTATTAGAATTTCAGCAAAGAACATTGGAATAGGTAAAAATGGTAGTACATATAATAGGCTCGTGAATTTTAAAAATCCTACTTGATGGCTGAACACCATCTGATGTGCTTGCTGCTCAGGGCACGGAGGGGAAATACTTCAGGCAATTTCATTTTAAAAGTTGAGCAAGCTAAAAAGCTTCTGCACAGCTAAGGGTACCACAGCTAAAGTAAACAGCCTTTAGAATAGGAGGAGATTTTTGCATGTTACGAATCTGACAAAGGCCTGATAAGTAGAATCTACAGAGATTCTGCTCTCTGAAGAAGAGAGCAAACAACCCCATTGATAAGTGTGCAAGAGACTTGAACAGAAACTTCTTTCTGGAAAAGACAGCTGAATGGTCAACAAACACATGAAAAAATGCTCATTCCCTTTGGTTATCAGAGAAATGCTAATCAAAACCACTGTGAGATATCACCTAACCCCAGAGAGAACAGCCCACATCACAAAGTCTCAAAGCTGCAGATGCTGGCATGGATGTGGAGAGAAGGGAACACTTTCATACTACTGGTGGGATTGCAGACTAATACGACTTTACTGGAGATAAAGATGGAGAATTCTTAAAGAACTAAAAGTTGACCTTCCATTTGATCCTGCAATCCCGTTACTAGGTATCTACCCAGATGAACAAAAAGTCATTTTACCACAAGCCATTTTACCAAAGCCATTTGCACCAGAATGTTTATTGTAGCTCAGTTCACAATTGCCAAGTTGTGGAGGCAACCCAAATGCCCATCAACCCGTGAATGGACTATCAGACTGTGATATATGTGTGTCATGGAGTACTATTCAGCCATAAGAAAGACGGAGACTTAACAACTTTTTTGTTTACCTGGATGGAATTGAAACACCTTCTTCTTAGTAAAATAACTCAAGAATAAGAAAAAAGTACCCAATATACTCAATACTAATATAAAACCAACATATAAACAGCTACATGCTCATAGGAAAGATAAAACAGAAATATAGTCTAGGAAGGGGGGGAGGAAGGAGAGAGGAGGAGTGAGAGCAATTGGCAGGATCTCACCTAATGTGCACAATGTGAGGGTGCTCAACACGCTCCCTGGGGGAAGGGCTGAAGGCACAACTACAACAACTTTACCTTAGAATTAAAAAAAATGTAACCTAAACATTTGTAGCCTCATATTAATTAAAAAACAAAATGTAGAAAGGGAGGCCAGGTGTGGTGGTCTATAATCCTACCCCTTTGGGAGGCTGAGGCAAGAGGATCACTTGAGCCCAAGAATTCTAGAACAGCCCTGGCAATAGTAAGACCTTGTCTCTACAAAAAGAATTTAAAGGATTTAGTGGACTCTGTCTCAAACAAAAAAAATAGAAAGGGTAGGGCAGCGCCTGTGGCTCAAAGGAATAGGGTGCCAGCCCCATATGCTGGAGGTGGTGGGTTCAAACCCAGCCCTGGCCAAAAAAAAAAAAAAAAAAACTGCAGAAAAAAATTGAAAGGGTAAAGAGTTCTAAGTGAAGGTATGATTTCTACATTTGACTGTGGTGAAACATCAATGACCAGTGGACTGTGATGAATTACATCTGTATATGGTCATACCCGGGGCAACCACTAAGAAGTCTACAAAAGACATAAAAAACAGTAAAGGTGGGAGTTTTAGTTATTCCACCCTCTTAAACATTGGGCATTATGGTTATAATTGCATTTTTATTATAAAATCATTTTGGATAATTAAAATGCAGATTCTGTATCAATTAAGCAACTAATGATGTTGGTCACATTTCCATGTCTTTATTGCGTTACTGGCTACAGAGGTATCTTCTTTTGTGAAGTGCCTTAGCTTTTATTCTTTGTTTGCTTGATCTTTGTGGGTTCTGTATATGTTACTTATTGAATAAAGTTTTCCAGAAATTCTTTTGACATCCAGGTATGTGTGTGTATTTATGAGTGTGCATACCTATGCACGCGTAGGCTTTTTTTTTTCTTTTTGGCTTTTCTTTTCAGTTTGTTAAAGGTGGTTTTGATAAGCAAGACTTCAATTTTTCACTTTTTTACGACTGGTGTGTTCCATGTCCTCTGTAAGAACTCTTTGTTTTCCCTAAGGCCTTGAATATATTATTCTATATTTTATCTATATTTTGCAAGTTTTATAGTTTTAGCTTTTCTATTTATAATACATCTTGAATTGATTCTGGTATATTGTGTGAGGAAAGAGTCCAACTTTACTTTTATCAAGTAGAATTCTTTAGAAGACTCTTCTTTCAGGCTATATATGCAAAAGTCCAGTTTTAAACTCTCTTTTTTTTTCCATTGGCCTGTTTTTCTGTTCTTATTTTAATACAACGCTATCTTGATTACACAGTGTGCACATTTTGAATTCAAGTAGTATGAGTCTTCACTTTGTTCTTCCTTTACAAGATTATTTTTTTGCTACCTAGCACTTTTGTGATTCCAAACAAATTTTAGAAACAGCTTATCAATTTTTATCTTTAAAAAATCTGCTGGTAGGCAGCACCTGTGGCTCAGTGGGTAGGGTACCAGCCCCATATACTGAGGGTGGTGGGTTCAAACCCAGCCCCTGGCCAAAGTGCAACCAAAATATAGCCAGGCGTTGTGGTGGGCACCTATAGTCCCAGCTACTCGGGAGGCTGAGGCAAGAGAATCGCCTAAGCCTCAGAGGTGAAGGTTGCTATGATGCCAGGGCACTCTACCAAGGGCGACAAAGTGAGACTGTCTCTAAAAAAAATCTGTTGGGATTTTCGGTGGGATTGCATTGTAACTACATGAACATCTTCAGACGATTGATCCATCAAATTTATGAGCCTAATACATAATTTCATTCATTCACTCACTCATTTTATTGATTTGTGTCCCCTTTGTAGCTCTCAGAATGTATGTCTAGCCCTTATTGTAGACTCTTAGAATTTTTAAAAAAATTATTTCTAAGTATTTTATCACTTTATTGTTATTTTAGTTAGTGTTTTTGAATATTCTTTGCTGCTAGTATGTAAATATAAGATTGATTTTTGTATATTGACACAATCTTGCTTAACTTCCATCTTAGTTTTTCCTTTTCTACCCCAGCTCCACTTAAATCTCACTGTATCATATTTTTATATTCTCTTTTATCTCTGGTTTTACAAACTTCATATTTTCTCAATGTTGAGAATACAAAGAAAATGTCTGAAATTTACCTGTCCGTCTCCTATTTAGCAAATCTTATCAACTCATCAGCAGAAAATTTTCTTCCTACTTTGCTATATCTTCAATTTATTTTGCATCTACAACATTTTAACTTTTATTTAAGTTGCTGTCATGGAAGATTTTTACTCAGATCCGACATTTTCCTTGAAAGAGAACCAACAGGTTTTCTCTGGATTCCTTTATCCTGCATTTAGTTACTATTAGAATACTCATCATATCTGAAAAGAGTACGAACATTTCCTACAGATGAAAATTTCTTCATTCAGAACCAATGATCTTTGAATTGGGAGGAAGATGGAGCTACAGGTAGTCATAGGGGAAGAGTCGATTTTTCATCTGATGTCTGGCCTCTCCTCAAGCCATAATCTAGAATCTCTACCACGTCAGCAACGTTAGCTGGGCCATGGCCTCTTCCCACCAGTGCCCTGTGGTGTCCAAAGAATTAGCTGAACCACAACAGGTGTGACGGGTAAACCTTGGATCCCCCAAATTCTTGGTACCTACTGCTTTCTATCTCCAGCAGGAAAAGTAATCCCAAACATTAAGCTGCTGGAACACTGTGCCTCTCACAGTCCCCTCAGACATGCTGTGGATATTTATGTGATAATGTATTAAGCTGAAGCTGGTCCTTAGGGTCTCTGTTTCAATCTGTGCTGCACTATGTCCACCAGAAAAGCCTCCAGGACTATGGAATTCTTGGCCGACTCCACTGGTTGTCAGCAGTGAGGCATCGCTTACTTTTATTTATATAGGTAGCAGTGAAGAAGGGGGACGTTATCCAACTGCATCCACATAGTCAACCTCAGCTTAAAATTACTTTTTTGTAATTTTGGAAAACAATGATTAACGTTGTTTTGAATTTGTAAATAATCACTATTTTGTCAAAATGTTAACTTTCTCGACTGCGGTAAGAAAAAAAGAGAAAGTCGCGATTCAACAGGACTTTTGATAGTTGTTAAGGAGAAAAAAAATTCCTGGCTTTAAAATAAGTGCTCACCACCTTCATTTCTAGTTCATCAGTATAAACAAAGTTAGAAGTAAGTCATATGTGGTACTGGCTGTCAGACTGTGACAAAAAACAGGAAGAAAGTTACTCTTTCCTAGTAGTTATATTACTTTAAGGCTTAATGTGGGTTTAAAAGTATTATCTGAAACATGGGAAAATTTGCTCTACAGTATCAATTTTCATCTACAGTATCAATTTTCCAGTAAAGATAGTCCCCCTGGGAATCTTCCTTGGATGCCAAAATTATGAGGGAAAGAATCCATTTCAGTTTCCTTTATCAGAGTGCACAAGGCCATCCACACGCACTCTGATTTGGTGTATGTATTATCTGAACTGCAAGATAAATCTATTTAAGTTCCTCTAATTTCCTAGGATTTATATCTAGAAAAACAGATAGATGAGTTTTCAATGTAAAGTTCATGCCCATATGACTCAACCACTATTCCCAAGTAACATGGTTGAGGTTTTTCGTTTACAAGATGAAGAGAGTCCCTATAAAATCAGTGAAAAAAACAAGTAACCCCTTACTTCCTACATGGAACTCCAGTCATAGGAATATCATCAGAAAGCCACTCTGGGGGCCGTGTGGGAGTACACGCGGACCAGTCCTCACACCTGAGACATGGGGGTTTCTCTGGGTCATCCTTGCTGCTCGTTCCACGGGCTATGATGCCTTCAGGAGTGTGCTGATGAGAGCAGGTTTGCCAAAAATTTCATTCAGAAACATCTTCCAGCATCTCCAAGGTTCTGAGTTCACACTTGTAGTTTGAGAGAGTTAGTCTGGGTTTCATTTGAGATTTTGCACTTTTCAAAAAGCAAAAATCTCTTTGAAATGATTAAGATTTCATTCATCTCTGTCTTTTTAAATAACAGTTGAGTATTTAAAAGTGTTATTCTATAGGTGCAGGGTATGCTTTGAAGGGGTGATGGGCTAGTTAAGAATACATAGCAAAACCTTAAATTTAACACTGTCGTGCAAAGTGTGGTTTTGAAAGTGTGCCTGTTCTCCAGGAGCAATGTGACAATGATAACATCATTTTAATTAGAAATTAAAAAAAAATAAGTTTCAACCCTTAGCTAAAATGTAGAATAATGTAAAGGCTTAAATTATTCTTCGCAAATATATGTACATTCAAAATCTCTAAGTATACATACTCTGGGAAGTTCTTTAAATTCATTATTAAAACAGTTGGTATATCCATATTAGGAAACAATTCTCCGTATGTCTCTCCTGTTTAGTTTCTGCATGCCTCACCAGCCTTTTGTTCTGGACCATCTTTACAGGGATATTTGCATAATGAATAGCTAAGAACAAAGGGAGTGTCACTAAAGTGCAAAAGGCAGGATGGCTTGGAGATTACGTCTACCTCCAGGACAATAGTTGGACAGGTTTGTTTCCAGCCCTTTATAAAAGACTGGGCTTTTGTAGGCTTGAGATTAATCTCCTGCACACAACCCACACATGCCCTAGTATCGCCTGGCCTCTTCATGTTAGCAGTGAAGATGAAGAACAAGCATAAGAAAATACTGATACTCTGGCTATTGCTATTGATGTGAGTAATAAATTGACTTGTGTCTCTAGTATAGGAGTCTCATATATTCTGTCAACACCCATGAAGTTGTAGTACACTAACTGGCTTGCAAGTGGGATAAAACCCCTTCATAGTTCTTGATACCCACAAATGCATTTTAAGATAATATATATCAATTTCTAGATGTGTTCAGAATAAGGGTCAAATACTTATTTATTTATTTATTTTTCAGATTTGGGCTGGGGCTGGGTTTGAACCCGCCACCTCTGGCATATGGGGCCAGCATCCTACTCCTTTGAGCCACAGGCGCCTCCCTAGATGGGTCAAATATTTAAATACAATATAAAAGAGGCCCTAGGGGAGAAGTATATGAGGAATATGATTTTCTTATGGGGACAGGAGAGAAAGGGTAGCAGGTGGCTCTCTGCACCAGAGGCTCTCTGTCCCACCTCCATCTCCAGACTTACCTGGGGGTGGGCATGAGGCTTTTCCACTTTACCCATCAATCAAGTGAGTTAAAGAATATAAACACCACTAGGGAAAGAAATCTTGTGGTGTTTAAGAGGCATAAGTGCAATAAAAGAAACATGTTAACTGAATAATCTTCCCTAAAGGAAGAAAGCGTAAAAGACCAAAAAGGAACATTATTCAGAAGGAACATAATGGATATCTTCAGACAGACAAAGGGCGATATTGAATCATACAGCAAAAACAAGTAGTTATAAGAACAAAGACTATTTGAAGATATTGGATATGAAAATAAAACATGCAGTTTTGGAAATACTAACAGAATGTGGTAAGTATAGATAGATACAAGGAAAAAAGACAGTGTTCTGGAATATAATTTTTAGTATTTCTGCCTGAACATGGTCAAGGAAGGATGAAAAGAATAAAAAATTAAGAGAAATGGAAAATATAAATGAAAGTATCAATTCCATTGAGATGGATGTCTCCATCGAAAACATTAAAAAGGGACTCAATGTATGAAGAAACAATGCCTGAAGTTTGCCATGAACATTCAAGTCCTCAGATTTAAATGATTTATCAGGGAACTAACTGAAGACTACATAAAGGGAAAGAAATTTCTACAAGTATAGAAACATTATAGACAAGTATCAAATCCCGAGAACCAATAAAATTTTCAGAACATTGAAAAATAAAAAGTAGGCTATCTACCTAAGACCATCAAAATAACATTGAACTTCTCAATAGCAACAATATTTTGAAGAAAATTGTTCCAAACTAGAACTATATCCATCACTGACTTGATGTAAGGAAAAAATTGTATAAAAATGATATTTTCATACATATAAGCCCTTACAAACTTCATCAATTTATAATTGATTACATTTACAAATAATTAAAGATCAAAATTTACTCTAAAAGAACTATGAGACAAAATGCCCTATAAAGAGAGAAATGAATCAAAGAAGATACTTATAAGTATTTGGGAGGTGAGTATGAATTAACTACTTAGAAAAGTTTATTATTGCAAACAAAATTTTTACCATTTTTAACTTTAAAAATCCATAACTAAAACTTGAGAAGAAACATCCCATGAGGGGGATGCATGAGCTCAGGGAAAGTGAAAAGATAAAAATACGCACTGATCTTAATAAAGTAGGAGAGAACACCATAAGGTAATTACAAAAATCTATAAATTTTAAACCAGCAAGAATAAAATTGATCCACCCTTATTAAGGTATGAGAGCAAAATAATAATTAAATAAAGAACAGAAAATATAAAATAAGATAGTAGAAATATTCTTTAATGGAAGAGTAAATGCCATGAAAGTACATGGGCTAAGTTCACTGCTCAAAAGTCTAAGACCCTCAAGTTGAATTTTTACAATAACCTGAATTATAATGCCTAAAAACTACAAATACAAAACAGAAAAGTACAGAAAGGTAGAACACAGAGAAATAAAAATGAGGAACCATGAAAATACAAATAATGAATTCTAAAGTACTTATTTTAATATTTTCAGACAAAAGATAATTTAGAGAAAGATCATCAGAGGAAAAGGGAATCATATTTAATTACAAGGAGCATTAGATGGAAAAGATAAGATCTTCATTTCCATTTATGAATCTAATGTTATCTTAAAAGATGTAAAGCGACATCCAACAAAATTGTACAAAGCGATAAACAAATATAGACCACCCTGGGTCAAGAGGACAAAAAGAGGCAGAGCGTTTGACCGCAAATTTGCTATACTCATGAGTCTACAGATGTACAAACTAGATTCCCAGACAGAGAACAGGCACAGTTTAAGCATTCTACAAAATCTTCCAAGATCATAAGATATTCAATAAATACCAGTGAATAAACATGGAGACCATTATTCCCAAAAAAGTATAACTGAAAAAACATTAAAAAATAAAACCTCTTATGTCTATAATAGAAGTGAATCAATATTAAATAACCCTTATCTTAAACAGAACATTTTGGAGACATTAAACAATAGCTAGGACTACATCAAGATGAAGGCATCCTATGTTAAAAGGTGTGGAACACAACTAAATTAACACTTGCTATTAGAGAGCAGAACATGCATATTAAAAAACAAAAAAGAACTGATACTCACGAAACTAGAAAATAAAAATCTCTGGTTTACCAGAGTAAATAAAATGGTGAAAATTATTACAGAAGTCAATGGAATAAAAAACAAATAAATAAAAATGAAAAAGAGATCATTAATGAAACTAAAAGATACTTCTTTGAAAAGATTAATAGATAAATTGTTGGCAAGACTGAAGAAGAGAAAAATAAGAGAAAAGCTGTAATGAACAAAATACACAATGTAAACGAGAAGATACAGAAATAACAGAGGTTTTTATTGGCAACGATATATTACCAGTGAAAACATTTTTTTAAAGTGATATAAGAAAATAGTCTTTTTGCTAGACTAATAAGTACTAAAGAGATTGAAAAAATAATTATAAAAAGACTTCCCTCCACCCAAGTGAAAACGAATGCCCCCAGGCTAAGACAATTTTACATATAGTTCCACCAAATTTTAATGGAACTGTTGACAATCTCTATATTAACAGAATTGCCTTCAGGACAAGAAGAAAAAAAATTCATTTCATTTTAAGAATACTAATTCATTTCATTCTAAGAATGTAAAAACATCATCAAAATGTGTAATCTAAATTTCATATATAGATATTAAAATGCTAAATAAGTCAACTAATTATAACACTTAAGGCAATAAGAAACACATGATCAAATTAGGTTTAACTTCAAAACTCCAACACCACAAAGATCTATCAATGCAATTGGTTACATTAATAGACTAATGGAAGAAATTCGCATGGATCAAAACATAGTAAAAGCACTTCATAACATTTATCAAATATTCCTAATTAATGAATCTCAGGAAAAGATAAAAATGGAAGAGGACATTATATCTTAATAGAGGTTAAACACCAAAACTTACAGCAAATATCACATTTAACAGAGATAACGTGAGATGTATTCCCTTTAAGACTGACCGAGACACTGAAACTCACGATGGTAGCTACTGTTCGACATATGAAATAAAATCAGAAAAAGAACAAAGACATAAGGACTAAAAAAGCAGAGATAAAATGCAATTGTGCGTTGGATAAATTACATTAAAAAATATTACCAGAATTAACACAAAATTAGAATAAGAGATTCAGCAAGTTAGTAAGAGAAAAGATCCAATTATAAAACTCAAGCCATCCCTGTGTGCTAGCCTGAAATATCAACTAGATTTTTAAATGTAGATACAAAGACAATAAAAACCCAAACAATATACCATCCAGGAATTAACAGAATGAAAAACCCTAGCATCTTTATGGAGAAACATGTTAAAATTCATTAAAAATTATAAGTAAAGGGTGGGTGCGGTGGCTCACACCTGTAATCCTAGCCCTCTGGAGGCAGAGGCAGGGGGATTGTTGGACCTCAGGAGATCAAGATCAGCCTGAACAAGAGTTAGACCTCCATCTCTACTTAAAATAGAAAAAGAGACTTCACAGTATTGCTCCAATCTTAAAAGGAATGTCTCAAGTCATCTCTTGAAATGTCTGTTAAATGTGATAAAGTTTTGGTGTTTAACCTCTGTTAAGATATGGGAGTGGTGGCGCATAACTGTAGTCCCAGTTACTCAGGAGGCTGAGGCAAAAGAATCACTCGAGCCCAAGAATTTGAGGTTGCTGTGAGCTATGACAGCACAGCACTCTAGCCTGAGCAACCAAATGAGACTCTCTTCCAAAATATAAATAAATAAATAAAAATTATAAGTAATGTTAACTAGAGAGTTATAAGTTGATCTATAGAGTAAATATAATTCCAATCAAAACTCCAAAATGAAATTTTGTGAATCGGAAAACTTAACTGTAACTTTAAATATTTTACTGTGGATGTTAGTTGGAGAATATGAAGAAAGAAAAACTGAAGCTATAAAAGAAAAGAGTACTTCTTAAAAAGTGAATGAAAAGTGAAAATGGCGGACCAATGTAACAGCATGGCATAAGCTGCGGTAATTGACTTACAAGTTCATAAACTTACAAATATATATTGCAAAACAAAAGGTAAATCAGTACATGATTTTACTCTTAATATATTGTCTTCTCTTGGGGGTTCTTTTTAACAGTAATCTCACCCAGAGCAATTAAAAATATATATTATTTCTATTTAAGAATGAACAAAATATCTTATTCATGATAGCAGCAGTGTAAGATTTTTTTAAAGGTCCTGATCTTACTGGATGTTTAAAATTTTACCTGATATTGTCCAAACGTGCAAAGACAATATAGCTTCTGAATAGTTGCTTAAATCTAACCTGTCTCTCAGGATCTCAACCTTACTGGGTAAGGGAAGAAGCAAAGAAACCATCAGTACCATTATTTTGCCAAATAAAATAGGATCTTCTGTTCAGTAGTTTGATTTGAATGACTCCTTGACATCATATCTCAGCTTATCCCATTTCCTCCCTTCTCAATCCTTCCAAGATAGGGACAGGTATATACAGAGGGACCCTGTGGGAGCAATAGAGCCTCAAACCTACAGGGTCCTCCCATGCACTCCTCTCCTGCACTGTGGCCTGATCTGGCCTTGTGTCCCTGGCCTCCGTGGTTATGGGACACGTCTCCTCTGGATTTTTAAGAATGCCAGGCTGGCACCCACAGCCACCAGTGAAGATTCCCGTGCATGATAGCTCCTCATCCTAAGTCCAGGCCTTGGCCAGCCCATCAGACATCTCAACTGGTGGAAGGCCCATCCTTGGGTGCAAGGAAATATTGCTGGCTGGAGGAAGCCTCAGAGCTGCCCCATGTCTATCACTAGATACTTCCTCCTGTTAGAGCCACCCTATTGCTCCCACATCTCATTGATAAAGCTCTGAGCCAAGGGGAAAGCAGCCCCTATCAGCCTGGAGAGTTACCTGGATTACACATCCTCAGACTCAAATCGCTGAGGGCTGCCCTATGTAGTTAGATGTTTTGATAATTTCAATTATTTCTACCTTAATGGTTTACTGATTTTAATCCCTTGAAGTTGGCCTTAAGAGAAGATAAAAGTTAGGACTTTTTCATCTCTCTGGTCTCTTCTTTCCACCATCCTCCTCTGCCAAATATGTTTATATTTTCTCATATTCTTGTACAGTAGAAGCTTCCGCTAGTTGATGTCCTGACTTCTTTCTATGGTGGGCTTATGGCAAAATGCCATGATCGGCTTAAGGTAGGACTCTTCAAGTTAATGAAAGTGAAAGTGAGTAAGAAACAGCTTTCTTCATAAAATTGTTTCCAAGAAAGTGAAAAGTCATAATTCTGGACTTTAAAAGTTTTTGCTTTCTTTAAAAATAGCCAGGTGTTGTCATGGGTACCTGGAGTACCAACTACCTGGGAGGCCAAGGCAAGAGGATTGTTTAGCCCAGAATTTGAGGTGGTTGTGAGCTAGGACACCACAACACTCTACCCCGGGTGACAAAGTGAGACTTTGTCTCCAAAAAAAGAAAAAGAAGAAAGAAAGTTTTTTCTCCCTTCCTCCCTCCTTTCCTTCCCTTCTTCATTTCATTGTCTTTTTAAAATATCAATCTTAAGTCCTTTAATATAAACAAATATCTTTGGCCACATCAGAGAAAACTCACATACAAAGAATGTGAAAGAGAGAAATGAACTGATAACAAGTAGATAAATAGCTAATAATTAGTCATGGTTACTCTATTCTTGATTTTGAATGAACTTTAGGTAATATTCTCTAGTTAATCCTCAAAACCTGCGGTCCATGACTGACAGATAACCTATCAGGTGTCCTCAAACTATGGCCCGCGGGCCACACGGGGCCCCCCTAGGACATTTATCTGGCCCACTGGGTGTTTTTGCTGCTGCTGCCTGTCCTGCTTAGCAGCCGACTCGTCCCCAGGCCCGCAGTCTGGCCGTCCAATGGTCTGAGGGACAGTGAACTGGCCCCCTGTTTAAAAAGTTTGAGGACCCCTGATCCTACATGTGTGTTTTTGGTCATTTGCTGCTCTCAGTTTTGTGAATTAGCCAAGTTCAAGAGTTGGAAGACTATGGCCTGCAGGACAAAACTAATCTGTTGCCTATTTGTATCAGTAAGTGTTTCTGGAACACATTCTCCCTCACTTAACTTACACCTTGTCTCTGGCCACTCTGCTTGCTACAGTGTCAGGACTGAGGAGCCTGCAACACACACCACATGGTCTACAAAGTCAAAAATACTTGTCTGCTCCTTTATAGAAAAAGCTTCTAACCTAGTCCATTGTTAGAAAGCACTAACTTTTAGAAGGTATTTTTAGTGCAGAGAGGAACTCAGTCTTTCAGTAACTTTCTGTTATCAGTCCTCATTCTACTTTTGAGTGCCACATAAAATGAGATTATCTGGTTTTCCACACGACAAGCCTTCAACTGTATGAACACGGAGCTCAGAGCACACCTGGGACTTCTGATGCACAGACCGATACCTTCGGCCTCTCCTTACTCAGCTGGATCACTAGGCCTTTCCACATCCTGTTCTTCTCTTATTGTTTTCCAGTAAATTTCCCAGGGAAACTTGTTTCCTACAATATTCACAGAATACTTATTAAACATTACATCACTATGACTTTGAACAGTATCTGGTGGGAGATCAAAACTGTTATTGGTTAAATGAATATTAAAAATTTGTGTTGAAAAAGTTACAATTTTAGTGCATTTGCCTTTGTTATTTTATCAGACACTAGATTTTTGTGTGTATCACCACATTATATGCTATATACTTTATATTACATGCTTTTTATCCTGCTTGTTGCTGAAATGCCATCTTATTTATACATCATTATTTAGCCACATTAAATTCAGTACCTTAATATACAGAACAAAAATAATAATGCCAACCTCAGAAATATACTGAAGGAGGTCAGAAAATTTCACCCTAAAATATGACTCCTTGGGATAAAGAGTATTTTGAATTAAAGGCCCTTTAATTCAACAGGCATTGGAATGGGCTTTCTACTGTCATAAAAACCAGACCTGCCAAGAACCAGAAAAACCAGATGGCAGAAAAACCAGACCTGCCATCTTTCCTTCTCCTTCCTGTTATCTCAAAAGAAAATCAAGAATAATTACCACCAGACCTGGTCAATACAAGGATAATACTTGTCTCTGGGGTGCACTTAATTCCCAAAGAGAATCATTTACAAATTAATCTCTTTCTTCCCATCCATTCATTCTCCCAAGAAGCTGTTCATCCTCCCTGGTAACTATTTTATTATTGCCCCTCAACTGAATTACCTGTGTGCCTCATCTGCCCCCTGCCCTCTAAAATGAGGGTATATAAACTTTGGGCCACACTTGGATATGGGGTGATCATTCTCTGATTCTCCTCATGCACACGGTTAATATATTTGCAATCTCTCTCTCTCATATTAAGCTGCCCCATTGTGAGTTGATCTTTCAGTGAAACTTCTGGGAATGAAGGGAAAATTTTCCACCTCATCCACAATACACAGGTTCAAAGCTAGAAGACATACAGACTGCCTTTAAATGTACTCCAAATACTTTATGAGGAAGGTAGATATTACAGTCTCCATATTTTCATAATACTATTCCTAGCATGTGTAGGGATTGCTACAAGTACCAAAATAAACCGTATGAATGTGATTTAACTTTTCCTATTGTGGATTAATGTCCTATTAAAAGTATTGCATCTGAAGTTGAATATGAATACATAAAATATGAACTGGCCCAATCTGCCTCCTTTGATCTGCATACTTTATGGTTTTAGTGCAGCCTGAGTTTGCATTCGCCTTTGCTTTCTCTCTCTCTCTCATGATATTTCTCTCCTTCCTGCCACTTTCTCCTTATTAAACAGCTGTGCTATTCTGATAGGTCTCCTTTGATCTATGTCCCACACTATTCAGTTTGTTGTTCTTCATCCCATGAATAGCAGTTAAACAGGGTATCCCAATTCTGTGCTTCTACACTTGATTTAGAACCGCACTGGACTTTTAAATTTATACCTGTCAAATTTCACTTTCTTGGTTTTATTCTATTAAATCTTTTTGAGTCCATATCTTGTCTACAATGCTTATCTATCTTTCCTACCTTTGTGTCACTCACAAAGATGCTAAGCTTGTCATCCGTCATTATTCAAGTTTTGGCAAAATGTTCAAAAAGGACAAAAGTCAATACCTGAGAACTCCACCCAAGACCTGGATTTCACTTTCTATTTATATCTATCCCTTACAGATCATCTATTCACTGATGTGTCTTCAGGTTTTGCCATTATTCATGCCTAAATATTGTACTGAATTAGGCACTTTGACACATACACATTTCACCCTCAGAAAAATCCTATGAGAGATGGACGGCACTTGTGGCTCAAAGGGGTAGGGCACTGGCCCCAAATGCCAGCCCTGGCCAAAAACTGCAAAAAAAAAAAATAATAATAATAACAATAATAATCCTATGAGAGATGAGAGTCTGTGTCTTTCTTTCATCATCACGGTGCGCTATTTTCAAATTTACCTGAGTCTGGACATTCATTCAAAACATCTAGAACAGACGCTAAATTGTTTCCAGGGAAACTTGTATGTAGTAAATATTTTGCAGGCCATAGACATTGTCACCATTAGTTGACTCAGCCATTATAGCATGAAGGTAGACGAAGAAAATAGGTAAACAAATGTCTTTGGCTGAGTTATAGTAAAACTATATTTACAAAAACAGGCAAAAAACTAGATTTGGCTCTTGAACCATGATCTGCTGACCCTTGATCTAGATGACGTGTGCCTTTGACTTTGCTCATTCATGAGCAACATTACGTTTTGAGAAAATTTTTAGTCATAAAACAGATTCAATAAAACACAAAAGAAAATATTAAACATGCTATTTGTTTTCCAAAGGGAAAGAAAGCAGTCTTTGTCTTAGTTTCACGTGAATGCTTTATATCTGTGCCTGTGGTCACCTTTCAGGGACAGAATGTGAGGGCTGAGTTGGATTTCCACTGAGCAGAGTCGCGACCGTGCGTCTTTGTTCTTATGTTCTCAGTGAGTTGCAAGACATCACAGTTTACCTGGACTGGTTGAATGCATGAATGCATTTAATTGTCAAGCTTGAACTGACCCTCACAAAGTACAGAGATGGCTAAAAAGATTTCTGAATAGAAGTTCTAGAGTAAAGGTAACACTACCAATGAAACGCAAGGGAACCAGAAAACGGCAGGGCAGCCCTTCTTTATGGTGCAACTACACGGAGCAGTTAAAAAAACTGTCAGCTACACTGAATGAAAAAACAACTCTAGTCACAGCTAACAACAAGTGCAGCCTTGCCTTGAAATATTCCTGATAACTGAGGATGTAGATGCCTAACGTGTAACTAGATGCTAAACAAGTCTATGTGTGTTGATACTTTTCACCCCTTTAATGCAGAGAGGTACAAAGTCCACACCATCTATGCCATACCTTCCTCTGTAAAATCCTCCCTCTGCTTTTTATGTATATACACACAGAATCAAAATCTCATCCCTCTTTAGTTCTTATAGATTGTATCAGTATTTGCAGTAACCAAAATGGTCCCCAAAGATGCCACCTACTGGCATCCACACTCAATGTCCTCTCCTGCATTGTATCAAGGTTTAATTGTAACTGACTCATAAAACATGGCCTGGGGGCTGGTGTGTCACTTCTGAGCTAGCTCAGAGAAGACTCGGTGGCTTCTGCTTGTGTCTGTCTTCCTCTCTCTCTGCCTCGCTCGTCTGGAGGGTAGGTAGCTTCCGCCTCATAAGGACACTTCAGCAGCTTTGTAGAGAGGGCCGTGTAGTGAGTCAGGAAGGCCTCCCTCGGCCCCCACGGGACTTAGGCGTCTGGAAGTACAGTCTCCAGCCCTGCCGCACTTGGCCGACATCTGACTGCAACCTCACGAGAGACCCTGAACCAAAACCACCCAATTAATCTACTGCCAAATTCCTGACCCACCAAAATTGTGAAATAATCAATATTTATTGTTTTAAGTGACTAGGTCGTAGGATACTTTGTTATGCAGTGTAGATAACTAATACCATATTATAACTCACTGCAAGACAAAATACAAACTACGCATGACTGTCTCCCCAATAATTTACCTAATAAACGTAATAAATGTGAGAATACAGTTTTTGATTGAATCATATTCTGAAAATGTCTTTTGTCCTATTCCTCATCCAATTAAACTCACAAATTATTCTAAAGAATTCCTCCCTACTTTTCAAAGCTTTTTTCACTGCTCCATCACTCCCAAGAAGCTCCCATGGTTTTCTTTCTCTCTCACAGATCTATTGACCACATTGCTATTGGGTTTTTTTTCCCTTCACATTTTGCTCAATAAGTTGAAATGCAGGCACCCTAGGGGCAATCTGAGCTCCCTTCTTAGGCTTTCCTGTTTCTGCACACTTCCCATTGCTAAGCAGCAAACTCAGTAACAACATTTTATAACTAAAAAGGACCTTTGTACAGAAGCCCTACTAGTTGAGGTCTAGAAAGAGTAAGCACCCTCCCCAAGCTCACAGTGACAGGCCTGAAACAGAGGCCAGGAATTCTCTTTCTCCACCCGGTCCTCTTGCCACTTCCCCACTTTACAATAAATTATGCTAGTGGGACAGATAATAGGCTGAGGAGCCACAGGGAAAATGACTGAATCGAAGTCCGTGTTCTTTACAGCCTCCTTTAAGTCCTATCACAGCTCAATTCCTGTTTATTATTTCTATCATGCCAAGTACTCCCATTTATGCAATAAGGACCAGATTTTATAAAAAGAAAATAAAGAATGCCAAGGCCAGAGGAAGTTACAGTCACGATTTATTTTAAGACCCTTATTTTAAACAATGTTTCTTTTTCCAGATTTCTGGACAGTTTTGTCAGAGAACACTCCACCTGCCGGGGTTTTTCCCTTGATCCTGGCTACGATTATGAGTAATGACTCCCAGCTGTCCCCTCTGTGGTGCAGTCGCCCTGTCTGTGTACTTAGTGACAGAGAGGACACTGAAGATGGGGAAATGGGTATATGTGCATATTCCAAATACACATATGGAAATGGATATTGACATGCATATAAGAAGGATTCCCACCAAGATGTAGCTCAGTTGGTGGGACAAGATGGGCCACCTGCTGAGGAGAGTGGATGCACATGTGGAGAACTGTTTTATTCATCTCTCCTTGTTTGCCTTCCGTCTTTGATGGGGTTCTATCCAACTTCTTTTCCCATAGGAAGGGCTATGAGGTTGAAGAGCTTTTTTGCAATGATTTCCACTAAATTGAGGGGGCAACATGGAGCAGATCAGCCTGAACTCACCATTTAAGAACTAGGGACAGATCTTTTAATTCAACCTACATAATGAATTATGAACAGTAGATGCATTAGGATTAAAAATCGTTGAAAAATTAAAAAAACTAATACACCCAATGATAAGCTATGAATTCATAGAGAAAAGTTGTTCTCCAAGTATTCTACATCAGCAAGTTTCAAACATTTTTTTCTTCCATGTTAAAAATGCCATTTTCACATGTTACATAATATATATAGGTATATACAGAATTTTAAAAAATTTTTTTTGATTAAGTAACATGCTTTTTTCATTTCTTATTTGTTTATTTAATTATTTACTTATTTTTGGAGATAAGAGTCCCACTCTACAGTGCCGTAGCATCAGCTTAGCTCACAGCAACCTCAAATTTCTGGACTCAACCAATCCTCCTGCCTCAGCCTCCCACTAGTTGATTATAGGTGCCCACCATGATATTCAACTAATTTTTCTATTTTTAGTAGAGACAAGGTCTCACTCTTGCTCAGACTGGTCTCCAACTCTGGAATTCAAGCAATCCTCCTGCCTTAGCCTCCCAGAGTGCTTGGATTATAGGTGAGCAACCATGTCCAACCTTAAGTAACATACTTTAAGATGCATAACCATCAATAAAACCCACACACATGGAGTACGAGATTTGTTAAATAGATGACAGTGTGTTATCTGGCATTCCCAAGATGTCCATTTCAACTCTTCCTCTCAAGAGTGCAAATACAGCCAGGGGTGGTGGCTTATGCCTGTAATCCTAGCACTTTGACGGTCTGAGGCATGTGGATTGCTTGAGCTCAAGAGTTTGAGACCAACCTGAGCAAGAGTGAGATCGCGTCTCTACAAAAATAGAAAAAAAATAGCTGGGCGTTGTGGCGGGCCCCTATAATTCCAGCCAATTGAGAAACTGAGGCAAGAGGATTATTTGAGTCCAAGAGTTTGAGCTTGCTATGAGCTGTGATGCACTTGACCCAGGGTGACAGAGTGAGACTCTGTCTCCAAAAAAACCAAGACACAAAAAAACAAACAAAAATAATGCAAATTGAAATAAACATGAGATAATGATAGTGTTTTACAAAATTTTGCATCTGTTACAATTTAAAGCAACAGTATATATAAACTTTGGTTTTTTAAATATTAACAGTTATAATTTGCAAAAGTCTTCACAGCTGTCGACATAAAGAGTGTAAATTTATACCTTTGGTGAGCTCTATTTAACTACAGGACCTATTGACATTTTAAGGAAATGGAATTAGATTAATACCTTGAAAGATAGCACTATGGGAATTTAAAAATGATTAGAAATTTAAATAGCTATCTGGATCATTACATACCAGAAGAATTCGTTGAGGACAGCCCCATAAAGTGAATTAAGTTTTAGATTCAAAGTGAACTGGGTTCAAATATTAAAAATGCGTTGTGTCATCTACTCAGGATGTGAATATGAATAAGTTAGTTAAATTCTCTAAGCTTCAGTACACGCACAAGTGAGGACAATAACTAAATATTTGTCATAAATATTAAATTAAATATCTTAAGCAAAGCCCTTTGCAGTTTCTTATACATGGTAGCATCCAATATACGTACGACTTCTCCTCCTGAAAATCATTCCATTTTCCCATATGTTTTGGTTATTGTCTATTTCTGCTTAGGAGACTAGAATATAACACCCCAAAATATCACCAGAGGAGATAAGAATATACTACCCTAAATATGGATCTTTCCATAAGGATTATTTCGAGCTCATTATTTTGGGAAACAGCAGACAGAGGAAAAGCTCTGAAAACAGTATAAGTTTTTGTAAAGGAACTTACAACTATTAAAAAAAAAAAGAAAGAAAGAAAAAGAAAATCTCTATTTGTAAGTAATTTTCCCTCTGTACCAGGAAGAGAAAGATGATTGACTCACGAGGATCTTATCAAGGGCGAAGGTGCCCAAATCGTTATACCAAATCTTGCTCTCGTTTGCTCGGCTTTTTCGGGTTATGTTGTTATAACTTTCCTTCCCCACACTTTTCTTCCATTATTTTAGTTGAAGATGTAAAGTAAGTCGGAGTTCTAGGCCATTTCTTGAAGATTTACCCTTTCTCCAAATATCTCCCATGTATATATGTGATATATACGTTACAGAGGCCCCAGCAGAGAACTTCAAGGGGTAGAAGATATTGGGGTTTGGAAACTATATAGCACTTGGCATGCTGACTGCTTTTGATTAAAGGACATTTGAAGGCCTCAGAAGCAGCCCCATGAGCAAAGTCTTTGTCACTTTCCTCTGCCCATCTGCCTTCCACCCCTCATCCTTCCTTGAAGCAAATCCTAAAAACCAGAATTCCTCTTCCCCGAGGTAGGGCATAGAAACTAGAACTCTTTTCCCCCTACAATCAGCTATAAAAAACAGCATTAATACTCTAATTACCCTCCACTTTTCTGTCTAGGACCTGGCTATAAAGAAATTCTCTGACTCACCCTTGTCTGACAGTAGGTCTTAAGGCCCTTTTCACAGGGGTCCTACTCAATACCCAGAAGGAAGGAATGTCTTACAGAGAGACCAAGAAGAATCTGGACAGCCAGGCATTACTGGCTGACCCCCACCAGTCTTCTATAGTTGATCATCCTTTTTTTTTCCTCCTCTTCAGAGAGACCAAGAAGAATCTGGACAGCCAGGCATTGCCAGACTGTCCCCCACCAGTCTTCTATAGTTAATCATCCTTTTTTTTCTCCTCTCCTTTCTATTTGGCTCTCCACTTTTCATGGAATCTAAGCATACAAAGGAATGATGTCCCTTGGGTCACTGTTTCTTCATTCTGAAGTCTCCTGTGTCTCATGAAACTCTTACAGTTAAGTAAATTGATTAAGATTCTCCAGCTGGCATGTCTTTTGTCATAGGACTGTCATCTGTAACCCTCATTAAGATGTAAGGGGTGAAGAAATGTATCACACTCTTCCCACCCGACAGGGAAAATGACCCCCCTCCACGGCTCAGCCCCAATCCCTATGCTTTTTATGCTTTCCCAAGTATCAGAGCACTTGGAAGACTGGGGACTACTTTACTGAGACTCTCTTACAACGAGGATTCTGCATCCAGTTTGGTTTTGCCAATGAGATGCTCTGATAAGAAATCTGGAAAGCTATAACCTAATTATAGCCTAAGAACATGGGGAGGGGGGAGGGGAACGAAGGGGAGTGGATGGGTGAAGGGAGGGTGATTGGAGGGATCACCTCTATGGTTTATCTTACAAGGGTACAAGTGAATCTTTCTAAAAGTAGAATATAAATGTCTTAACACAATAACTAAGAAAATGACATAAAGGCTATGTTAACCAGTTTAATGAAAAT
>CAUYTI010134805.1:0-59654 GCA_963575145.1 Galago senegalensis
TTTAGGGGATGTCTTCCTGTCTGTGCCAAAATGCATGGCGTGGCTATGCAGCATATCTGGGCATCACTAGGTCTTATTATCAGGGTAGGGCTTATATTTAACAAATGCATAGAAATCCTGCTAGGGCTTATTTTTTGGGTAGGTCTTATTTTCAGGGAAACATGGTACCAGTACCTGCCACTCTGGCATTTGGGCCTCTGCCACACTAGACATGTGGGACCTTGGACCAGCTACCTAACCTTTCTACACCTCAGAGCTTCATCTCAGTCGGGGTGTGGTTACCTCAGACCCCTAGGTGTGTACACAAGGAACACTCAAAAAATGATGCTTCTCCCTCCTCTCTCAGTCACTCGTTTCTCCTGGTTTATCTAAATCTCAGATGGCAACAGGACCTAGCACTTTTGCCAGCCTGTGAAGGGGGTACTGACTGCATAAATAAGGCAGGCCTGGAAGTCTTGGGGGTATGGAATACAGCCTGGGGCCAAGTCTGAGATGGGTTTACACATGGGCTATGGATGCCTCCTCCTTCCTTGCCCGTATATGTAAATCCTAGCTTCAAAATACGAACAAAAAATGTATCTTTCACAGTCAAGAAGCGGTTCCAATGCATCCTAGAATTCTTGGCTGTGCAACCTTGATATCTTGGCCTAGCAGTGAGAAATCTGAGCCAAGTTAATATCTTCCCTCAAGAATCTGCTAATTTTGGTGCCAGGAGCATCTCACCAGCTGTCGATAGCTCTGGTGAGAAATGAATCAAAGGAGCTTGGAGGAGCCACATTTGACCCACTGTGGATTCAGATCCAACCGCATACGTGAACCTCGAGAGATAGGCGCATGGTCAACAGAGTCCAGCTTCAGGTTGAGGCCAAAAAACAAAGGGGCCTGGCTAGGTGGCTCTGGGCCTTATAGGCAATGACAAGAATTTTGATTTGTATTAAAAAGAGTAGGAAGACTTTGGAGAGTGAAAGAGTCCGATTTTCATCTATCAAATGACCAGAACTGAACTTGGGCTTTTAATTAGCTATAATTAGGTCAGAGCAAAATTAACACAAAGAGCCCAAATCTAGGTGACTTCTTAGCAGCAAAGTTGGGCAGCATAATGGGAAAGGTCACGTTCCCAAGCACGGCCATTGTGATGAGGGAGGACCTTCCGTCAGGGCTCCTGGGTGGACGTTGCAGGCCTCCTCAGCTCGCCACCATACGTTCCGTCTCCTGCCATCCAAATACCACTCAGTAGTCCTCCCCCTCTTGCCCAATGTCTACAAAGGATTGTTTTGTTCATGTTGTCCAGAAGTCTAGTTAGTTGCTCCTTACAGGTGGGTAGGTCAATCATTCCACTTGGCCCTGAAGCAGAATTGTTGGGCCACTATTTCCTTGCCCATCCCCTCCTCCCATACCACACAGGTCCAGGTTAGAGACCTCCTTGGCCAGGTGGGTGTCAGACTGGCAGGATCTCACACTCCTATCTCTAGGCTACAAGGGAACTTTCTCATTACCCAAAGTCTGTGCCAATAACCTCCTCTTCTATCCTTGGGGCTTTAGGGAATAGCTGGTGTTTCTCTGCCTGGGTATACTCATTACTGATTCCATGTATTTGGTCACCACCTAAGGTGTGTCTCTGGGGCTGTGTCCTCCTCCCACCACCTCGCTCTTCAAACCACGCAGGTGTTTTCATTAGCTTGAATTCTCGGAAGCTGCCGGTGGTGGGTGTGAGTGAAAAAGCCGTGACTGCTCCTGTGCTGACTTTATCGCCAATTAAGTAAACCTTGGCATCCTCAGAGGAAAAATTCTATTATAAATTCTTAAAAACATATTTAGAAATATCAGCATGATCATTAGACTACATTATTCAGTTAGTTAAATGCGCTTTTACAAAAACAAAACCCTACCACGAAATGTATCTTCATTGGAAGGGCATCTGTTGTTTCTTGGAAACGATTAGCTGTCACTGAATCATCAATTTTTTATTTTATTGTGTGTCTAAAGCTATTTGTTCTAATTAAGGACTGTACATGAAGCTAAGCAAACTGGCCTCATTCTGGAAAAGGGGCTTCGAGTCCTGCTTTGTCTACCAATCCTTATCGTGCAGTATGAGAAACCCCAGGAGTGACAAGAGTGAGGATTGTGGAACAGGCATGTGAGGGGTGTGTGATCTCAACCCCACCCTAGTAGACAGGTTCCTGCCCACCAGGGCCCACCTAACCTGCCCTCCTCCCCCAGCCTGGTGCTGCCCTGACTGCCCCAGAGAGCACTGGCTGCAGAGAGAGCCCTGGTGGTTCACTGCCCTGCTGCTGCCCAGGCTGCCCAGGCTGCCCAGGGGACTACAGGGCCTATGGTGGGGTCCTCAGGTTCTGGGCCACGTGGGAAACTGGGACTGCAGGGAACAGTGACAGAAAAGAGTCAAATCCTAAAATTCAGCTTTTTCCCTGAGAGATGGGCTCTCAGCCTGGGGGCTTCAGTTTCAGATAGGGAGGTGCTGGGAGATGGTAGGAAGGGGAAAGGGAAAGGGGGAGAGGAAGTAGAGGGCAGGAAATTTATTGAGAGGTCACTGTGTAATGAAAGGTATTTATAGATAATAAGGCAAAGCAAATTAAGAGTGAAGATGATAATGAGCGGAGATAAGAGGCTTTATGGTTTTCCCTTTGGCCACATCAAGTATACGAAGCAGAAAAGATGGGAAATAAAAGCAGAAATGGAGTTGTGCCTTTCATAGGAATGCTCTAACAACACATCACATAGGCGGGCTTGGCCTTGGCCTCCCACTGCGGACCTACAGACTCATCTTTCCCCTTTCCCTAAAGTCCTCCTGACCTTCCCAGCACAGGGCCCACTGGGCCCCACTGTCTAGCAAGCCATTTCTTCTCCACCCTCCAAGGGCTCCAGAGCTGTCTGGCTCTGGCAGCTCATTATTTCTCTAGGGATTTTTGTCCTTTGAAGACAAGCCAGAATATCCTCTGGGCTAAAGTCTCCAAGACCCAAATACCCTGGACAAGCATAGATTAGTTCTAAATGCTTTGGAAATTTGATGAAAGTTTTCTCACCGACAAATTATAATGTTAAGCTGTGCCTGTGTGTGTGTGTGTGTGTGTGTGAGACAGAGAGAGAGACAGAGACAGAGAGGGAGAGGAAGGGGGGGGAGAAGGAGGGAGAGGGGGGAGAGAGAAGGAGAGGGAGGGAGAGAGAGGGAGAGAGAGAGAAACTAGAGCAGGGAAGGAGAATACATTTTATCAACTGTAGGGTCCCTACATTTAGGGATTTGCAATTCCAGCAACATTTGTTAGTAAGACTACTCTTCTTCCTCAGAATTGCTCTTGCATCTTGGACAAAATCAATCAGGCTTGTTTGTGGGGTTTCTTTCTGGTCTATTAATCTATGTCTATCCCTTCACCAATACCACACAGTCCTGATTGCTATATGGTGTGTCTTAAAGTCAGGTAGAGTGATTTCTCCTATTTTCCCTTTTCTTTTAAAAATGGTTTTAGCTATTCTAGTTCTTTTCACTTTTAGTTAAATTTTAAAATATTCCTGTCTGTATTTATAAAATGACTTGCTGAGATTTTGATAGGAATTGCCTTAAACCTACATACTAAGTTGACATATTTAATATTTTATTGATAAAACTTCTAACCCACAAATATGGTATATTTTTCTTTTTTTTATTCTTGAGACAGAGTCTCACTTTATGGCCCTCAGTAGAGTGCTGTTGCATCACAGCTCACAGCAACCTCCAACTCTTAGGCTTAAGCAATTCTCTTGCCTCTGCCTTCTGAACAGCAGGGATACAGGTGCCCGCCACAACATCCAGCTATTTTTGTTGCAGTTATCACTGCTGTTTTAGCTGGCCAGGGTCAGGTTCAAACCCGCCACCCTTGGTATATGGGGCCGACGCCCTACCCACTGAGCCATAGGTGCCGCCCAAATACAGTATATTTTTCCACTAGGATTTTGTAGTTTCAGCATACAAGTCCTATACACATTTTGTTAGATCTGTACCTAAGTATTTTATGTTATTTTGAATGATTATAAATAGTATTTATTT
Source organism: Galago senegalensis (assembly GCA_963575145.1). Classification (NCBI taxonomy): domain Eukaryota; kingdom Metazoa; phylum Chordata; class Mammalia; order Primates; family Galagidae; genus Galago; species Galago senegalensis. The sequence continues at coordinate 4,040 of CAUYTI010134805.1, forward strand.
TTAATTTTGGTATCTGTTAGGAACTGAATTGTGACTTCTCAAGTTCACACATTGAATTCTTATCCCCTAGTATGATATTTTTCAGAAATGGTATCTTTGAGAAGTAACTAGGTTTAGATGAGGTAATGAGGGAATGGCCTTCATGATGGAATTAGTGCCCTTGTAAGAGATACCAAGGAGCCTCTGCATGTTCTCAGCACCATGTGAGGACATGGGAGAAAGAGGCTGTCTACAAGTCAAGTCCAGAAGCTGACTTGTGTCCCTTCCTGTTGTATGTCCTGCAATTAATTCTCCACTATGGGTTTGGTGGAATTTACCAGTGAACCCATGTATCCCTGACTTTTCTTTGTGGGAAGGATATTTTTTTAAATTATTAATTCAATATATCTACTTGTCTTTTCAGATTTTCTATTTCTTCTTGAGTCAGTGTTAGTAGTTTGTGTCTTTCTAAGAATTTGTCCATTGTCTCTAGATTGTCTAATTTCTTGGCAGGCAATTTTCCACAGTAATCTCTTTATAGTACTTTTTATTTCTATGAAGTTGGTATTAATAGTCTCTCTTTTATTTTTCCTTATAATAATTCCACTCTTTTTTTCTTGATCAGCATAGCTAAAGGTTTGTCAATTTCTTTTTGAGGAAATAACTTTTGGCTATGTCAGTTTTCTCTAATTTTTATTCTTTATTTCATTTGTCCAGCACAATCATAGTTTCTTTTCTTCTAATTTCCTTGGGCTCTGTTTTCTTTTTTTCTTAGGTTATTGATGATTGAAAGGGGGGTATTGAAGTCCCTACTATTATTGTGAATTCTCTATTTTTCCTTCATTTTTCACAGTTTTTACTTCATGTATTTTAGAGTTTTATTATTTAGTGTGCATATGTTCATAACTATTATATGTTCCTGATGAATTAACTCTATTATCATTATAAATGTCCTTTTATTGGTCTGTAATAATAATATTTGTGTTAAAGTCTATTTTGTCTAATATTACCATAGACAATCCACTTCTTTTTTGGTTACTGATCATGTGGTATAGCTTTTCTATCTGCTTACTTTTTATTTTTGTTTGAATCTTAAGAATATCTTTTGTACATAACATGTTGTTGATATTGTTGGATCTAGTTTTTTTTTTTTGCAGTTTTTGGCAAGGGCTGTGTTTGAACCAGCCACCTCCAGTATATGGGGCCAGCGCCCTACTTCTTTGAGCCACAGGTGCCACCCTGGATCTAGTTTTAAAAATACATTCTCCCAGTCTCTTTCTTTAAATTGGAATGTTTAATCCATTTACATTTAGTGTAATAACTATTACAATTTACTCCTGCATTTCCATCTTCATTTCTATTCTCATGTGTCTTTTCCATTTTCATTTTTTATTACTCTCTTATTTTGTGTTAAAAAATATCTTCTCATGGAGAGAAGGGAACACTTCTGTACCGCTGATGGGATTGCAAACTAATACCACCTTTTTGGAGAGAAGTATGGAGAATCCTCAAAGATCTAAAAGTAGACCTTCTATTTGACCCTGCAATCCCATTACTAGGTCCCCACCCAGAAGAACAAAAATCATTTTACCACAAAGACATTTGCACTTAAATGTTTATTGCAGCTCAATTCATAATTGCCAAGTTGTGGGAGTAACCTAAGTGCCCATCAACCCATGAATGGATCAACAAACTGTGGTATAGGTATACCATGGAATATTATTCAACCATTAAAAAAGATGGAGATTTTACATCTTTTACATTTACCTGAATGAAGGTGAAATGCATTCTTCTTAGTAAAGTATTGCTAGAATGGAAAAATAAATATCTGATATACTCCATACTAATATGAAATCAATATATAAACAAATACTTGCTAGTAAGAACAATAAAACACCAATTAGTCTAGTTCAGTGGTAGAGGGAAGCTGAAGGTGGGGGAGGAGATTTGGCGGGAGGGAGGGCATGAGACGAGATCTAACTTAATGTGCACATTGTGAGGTGTATCAGATTGAGGGACTCTGCTACAAATGGAACTTTACCCTGGAAGTAAGAACAATGTAACCTAAAAATTATAGCCTTATACTAATTTAAAAAAATAAAAAAATACTCAAAAAAACTTCTCATACAACATTTTAATTCCTTTGTCATTTATTTTACTATTTTAAAGTTATTATTTTAGTGCTGGTCTTGTAGGTAACAATTAACATTTTAACTTGTGATTATGTAGTTTGGATTAATACTAATGTAACATTATATAAAACCTTGCTTCTTGTCCAGTGAAGTTTACATCTCTTCACCTGTCTCCTTTATGACATAATTATCTTGAACTTTGTCTATATATATATATATATATATATATATATATATATACACACACACACACACACATATACATGTATATATACATATATATTTGGAAATATATTAGACATAAACAGACTTAATTTGGAAAACTCAAGAAGAACTCTAAAATTTATTGTGTTTCCTTATATTTTTTGCTGTTATTTTTCCTATCCACATGTTCTAAGATTTCATTTTTTAATTCTTTTATTATTTTTTTTTAAACTTCACTAATTTACCCAAATTTTCTTAGTTTTCCTTCATTTGAGAATGTCTTAATTTCTGTTTCATTCTTGCTGGATGTATAATTCTGGACTGGAAATTCTTTTCTTCAGTACTTGAAAAATGTTGTGCCAGGTTGGGTGCAGTGGCTCATGCCTATAATCCCAGCACTTGGGAGGCCAAGGTGAGTGGATTGCCCTGAGCTCACAGGTTCTAGATCAGTTGGAGCAAGAGTGAGACCTTGTCTCTAAAAAAATAGCCAAGTGTTGTGGCAGGCACCTGTAGTCCCAGCCACTTGGGAGGCTGAGGCAAGAGAATCACTTGAGCCCAAGAGTTTGAGGTTGCTGTGAGCTATGACGCCACGGCACTCTACCAAGGGTGGGAAAATGAAACTCTGTCTCAAAAAGAAGTTGTGCTGGTACTTTCTTGTCTTTATGGTTTCTGATGAGAAATACTTTATCATTTGTCATTTTCAGAAATTTGACTATCATGTATCTTGGTTTGGATATCTTTGGACTGATCCTGTTTGGGATTATCTTGGCTTCTCTAAAGGGTAGGATTGTGTCTTTTAACAAATTTGGTCATTTTTTTTTTACATATTTATTCAGCACCAACCATTTTCTCATCCCCTTCTGGGAATCTGATAACACAAATATTAGATATTTTGTATAGTCTTACAAATCCCCAAATCTCTTTTCATCTTTGTTTCTCTTTTTTTTTCTTATAGTTTAGATTGGGTAATTTTTACTGCTAGAGCTCAAATTCACTGATTCTTTTCTTTGCCATTTCCTTCTGATATTGAGTGGATTCATCGAGTTTTAAAATTTCCTTTATTGTGTTTTTCGGTTCTCAACTTCCCATTTGGTTTTTATCTTCTATTTTCTTGCTAAGACTTTTTCCTCTGTTGAGACTTTCTGATTTTGATTTAAGCATATTTATTATTGCTCATTGAAGTATTTGGACAATGAGAGTTAAAAAATCATTTTTCTTTTTTTGAGACAGATTCTTACTTTTTTGTCCTGGGTAGAGTGCCATGGCGTCATAGCTCACAGCAACCTCAAACTCTTGGGCTCAAGCAATCCTCTTGCTTCAGCCTCCTGAGTAGCTGCGACTACAGGTGCTGACCACCGTGCCTGGCTAATTTTTCTATTTTTAGTAGAGATAGGGTCTCACTCTTGCTTGGGCTGGTCTTGAACTCATGAACTCAAGCAATCCATCTGCGTCAGCCTCCCAGAGTGTTTGGATTACAGATGTGAGCCACTGCATCTGGCCTGAGAGCTTTACATCTTTGTCAGATAATTCTAGCATCTCTATTATCTTAGTGTTGATATCTAATCAACCATCTTTTTTACATTCAAGTCGAAACTTACTTGTTTCTTGATATGACAAGAGATTTTCAGTTAAAACCTAGCTACTTTGGATATTACAATAGGAGACCCTAGATTCTCTTTAAACCCGTTTTTCCTGTCTGCTGTCTATATAGAGGTAGAAATCCAGGTTCTTTATTAGGTCTGTATAGAAACTTATGGTGGGGAGATGCTCCCTGTTGTGGCTGAGTGGAACAGAGGATTCTGGCTCCACACATGTCTCCACTGACACCATGGTTGGGGGTGGCCTCATTACTATGGGTGGTGACTGTCCATTAGGCCTCCTTTAATACCACTCAGGGAGGGGAGGGATGGTGCCTCATTACTGCCAGGAAGAGTGGAAGTGCATGTCTTCTATAGTTTCACTGTCAACACTGCTACCCAGCAGGAATAAAGATCTCTGTTTCCTACTCAACCTCTGATGCAGCACTGGTGGGGCCAAGTGGGTAAGACTGAGTATGTGGTCACAGCACTGCAAGGATAGAAGTAAAGTCTTTCTACTGCACCTTTGCTGGATGGGTGATATGGAAGCATCATTTTGTCTGTGGTGTTTGGCTAGAGTAGAGTGGTTATTTTCCAAACTTGTTCTGTCTGTCCCTGTCCTGTTTATTTGCCTGGAGAAACCGGATTTTTGTTAGGGCTTTCTTTATTTGTCTGTATTTGTTGATGTTTCTGGGTTACTGGCTTTTTGTATCCAAAACTGGGACATATGAGGTTAAAAGAAAAACTTAGAGGACTCACATGGAGTCTATCCTATACCTATCTTCTAGATATCTTCTAGCTTTAAGTTTTCTAACTAGTCTATCTTTTTCTCTCTACCCTTTAATGTCTTATGTATTTTAAAAATATGTTGTACAGGGATTTTAGTTGCATTTAGTTGGAAGAATAGGGAAAAGTGCTTCTTACTCCATCTTCCAAAAAGCCAAAGTCCTCAGTAACACATAACCTGAGTCCACATCACCGAAAAGTCCAAGCTTTGCAGTGGCTACCAGGAGGGGCCCTTGAAATCAAGTTCTCAGAATGAGAGTTGACCATTGGATAGCCCAGTCAAAAGGGACTACAAGCCAGAATACTATTAATAGGTGGAGTGGTGATAACCTCTAGTATACCTTCTCATAAAAATTTCTAAGGCTCGTGTATCAGGATGAGGTGAATTTAGAAGCTGAGGCTTCGGGACATGACTAATGACAGTGTTTGATGTATATGGGTGCAATGATAACTATAATATAAAAATGTGGTATTGGCTGACATTTATAATGGCATTTAAAGCCTTGCAAAAAGAATATACGTGTGGCATCTGAGTGCCTGTCAAGATGAAATTGTATCACCTCAATATATGTCTCCTGTGAAGGAAGGGATAGTTCTTTCCATGAGAGATAATGACCCTATTGCCAAATGAATTACAGGATCTAGCTATTATATGCAAGTAGGAAGTTGGGGAATAATTGTGACAGTGTCCCAAACAACATTTCAGAAGATCCTGGAAGCTCGGACATGGCAGTGGTGTAGAGTATGAGATGATATTGGAGTTTCCTTGGAATAGTATTTAAGAAAGACTCAGAAAGCTCACAGATTTAGAGGCATTAGAATAGATTTGCTATATAAGAGTGAGAATCTATCTTCAGTTTCCTCAAAATGCAAGGAGGAAGCTCTTTATAAGACAAGAAGGAATACAATGGGGAGAGGGCCATTGAGATTTTCTAGAAGATAGGTATAGGATAGACTCCAAAGCCAGTGTTTAGGTGAAGGGTGTTGCAATGATATCCTGTTTTTTAACTTCAATGAGTATTATGGGATTCTGGAGTGACATGGCAGAAGCCAGATTTTCTTTTTTCTTTTTATTTCAAATTAACATGAGGGTACAAATGTTGAGGTTACATTGTTTTCATTCAAAGGTAAAGTTCAAGTTCTAGTTGAGCCCTTCACCCAGGGAGTGTGCTGAAGACCTTTACATCGTGCATGTTATAGAAGCCAGATTTTAAATGTCAGAAGAGATGTGGACATAATTACCGCGGTGCACAGAAAGGTGAAGTATTGATCAGTATGGTTTAACTCGATGGCTAACAGACTATCACGCATCTATCTAGAGACAAAATACATAGGCAAGGGCTTAGAGTATTGATTGACTTATATGATGATGAAGATAGGCTGGGGGCTTCTGACTTGGGCAGGCATTAGGGCACTGGAAGCCCTTTGCAGTGTGAGCTTTCCTAGGGGTCTATTTTATACAAACAACAGGCCCAGCAGTAAAATACAGATTCCTACAGATTCTCTATGTATTAGGAATCACGGACCCTCCATGATTATGTTTGCATCTCAGAACCTTCTTCCAAGATCCAGGCAGGTCCCAATGAGTAGCTTCTAGAGGGGGTTTCATTTCTATAGAATGAAGCAGATCAGGACCCTGTTGGCTTCTCTCACTTTTTTGCTGTACCATGATGCTGGGAGAGGAGCTGCAGGTCATACCCCAAACAAGGAGGAAAGTCAAAGTTAAGTGGATTCCAGAAGGCAGCGTGCTCACAGGACATCCACCAACTTTGACGTCTGGGCTGGGGGCTGGAAGAATGCACCGAGGGGCAGATTTTCGCTCCTGGGGGCTGTAGATCCCACCATGGAGTCCACATATTGTTCACAAGAGGTACAATTTACTGATAATCAGATAGTTCATTTAAATGATTCCAGGAAAGAGAAGAAGATGAATTGAAGGAGATATTGAAGATGACATTCATGAATGGAACAAAGAGCAGTTACTCAGATCATCTCTCAGGCATCTTATCACACCAGGTTCTATGAGTGTATGATTTTTATCTGAAATGACATGAGCTGAAGTAGGTGATTCACACTTTGGGGTGTCTCAAGTTCAACTCCGCTCCAGAGAACACTGGGGATGAATAATGAAAAATCTGTGCTGTTAAACACCCCCTCGTGTTACCAGTCCCCTCTGCTCCCAGGAAGCAGGATAAATATAGCTCACGGACTCCCATCATTAGAGACAATTACTTGTTCCATGAGCCCATTCAGTGATGTTCATTCTGGAGAGAAATCACTTAAGAACTTTTTGTTAAATACAGATACTCTTTCTCACCCCTAGAGCTACTGGGTAGAAACTGGGTGGAAGTCTCTCAGGTTGGGGCCAAAGATGAAATTTTGTAAATCCCTCCAGAAGATTCCATGCTCCGAGATGGAGAACCACTTCTGTTGTCTGAATCCTGCCGTAATGTCACACTGTGATGCCCCGGCAGGGCTGCAGCCACAGTTCTTTGCAGATGATCCTGCATCTGTGCCTCCTGCAGCCACTCGCTTCAAATGCCACAGACTGGCAAAAATGAAGGCCAAGGCCTGGTACCTAAACAGGATTCAGTGGCCCATGAGATGGTCAAGGCTAATGTGTCCCTGTGTAACAGAGACATAGAGGGGTGGGGGGCAGTGGATGGAGTAAGAATAGGAGAGTCCAGGTTTAGTTACACTTTGGGTCTCTGCTTTGTTTAACTACATCTGGGAAAAATGCATACCCTGACTCAGAGCAGGTTTGCACAACCCAAAGCAGGCTTGCACTCAACTGGAATCTGCATATTTCATGTATCTGATGCTGTGTTATTATTATTTTTTAATTGATGGACAAGAAAGGTCACACTTTCAAATGAGAAGCTCTGTCCTGATTTCAGAGATTGGGTGTGAGGATGGGCTGTGCTCTCTCTGTAGAGTTGGGAGATAGCTGGACACAAATGTTTTATTTTTGGCTTAAAATCCCATTGAGTAGAAAGCCACTTTTCACTTATCCCCAGTGAAAGCAGAGAGAGCTAGAAGAGTTAATTGGAGAAGTTAAGAAAAACAGCCTGGCACATCAATTCTGAAAAGTTGTAAGGCCACAGTTAAAGGCTTCATTGAAAAGACCAGAGAAAACATCATTTGCACCTGGGAGTCAAGTTATCCAAATATAAGTTCTAGCTATGTTCCGAGAGGCTTCCGACTTTAAGAATGGATTGTGTGAATTCCACACTTTGATCTAATAAGGAAACTTAATTCTGATTTAAACAGTTATGAGATGAGGGATTATCTTACTGAACCTAGGATTTTGTATTTCTTTCCAGTTTATGACACCTCATTCTTCTTAAAATCTGTCTGTAGAAAATGGATGTGATTCCATGTTTTATTAACATTCACTGTAGACAAGCTGCGCTCCACACTGCTACGTTCTGTTTCCACACTCTGCAAGATGGCCTTAGTGATCACATTTGGAACTGTTCCTGTTCATGTATAGTGGGGAGCGGGCTGTGGGCGGCCGGGCCCCCACAGCCTGGGAGATGCTCAGGGAGTGACCTCCAATCACTTCTCCTCCTCTAACATTCTTTACACCTGCCAGAAGTCCTGTACCCCTCGTTATCAGCACACACACAGTTCTTCCCCTTTAAGGGTGATCTCTACTGCATGTGTTAAAATTTACCCAACCTTGTTCAGATACTGTATAAATAAAGCTGTTTCCGTGGTTCAGGGGCTGGCCGTAGCCATCAGCTGCATTAGTCTTCCTGACTCCATCCTATCTCTTGAATCCTGTCTTTCTTGACTTTATTTCTTCATTTCCCATCATTTCTGTTCAGGTCAACTCTCCCTCTTCATGATGGGTCATGGTTTCCATACAGACCAGAGGTAAGGTGACCAGATTTTAACATTGGTAAAGCGGGACACCATTGGGGGTGGGGTGAGGGTGGGGCAGGGGCCTGACAACAATGCAAACTTTGATAAGCAGTTCTTGATAATCACTTCTCAACAATTATTTGTTATTATTACAGTTTAACATTATAAAATTAACAAAAATAATATAAAGCTCATATCCTGGTGAAATAGCCACATGGCAGCTGAAAACCGTATATTCCTTTCCTGTTCTCCTGCTGTTCCCTAGCTTGTCATGCATTCTTTCCAAAAATCAGGACTTTTTAAAAATGCCACGGGGTGCAGGACAAATTGTTAAAAATTGGGACTGTCCCGCCAAAAGTGGGATGTCTGGTTACCTTAGCCATAGGCTTGTCAGGTATAAGTATGTCCATGGCTCATGGCCTCTCTGTTCCCTGCAGCCTCCTCAACCAGAGGGTAGAGAGACAAAGATAGTGGCTGAGAGCTGCCACTTGGAGATTTTTACTACAGCATTTTTTGACTGCATGGGCTGGAGGCTGGCTTGGGAGCATCCAGAGTGTTGATGGTAAGCTCTTTAGTGGCGATTGAGCCAGTGATCCTGCTAATCTCTGGAAGCACTCAGATAGATGCCTACAGAGCTGACAAGATCTGTCTCCCAATCTCTGGTGGTGAAGCCAGAACCTCAGGTCTCCATCCCCATCTACTGCAGAGGGTGAGTCAGGGCAGGAATGGATCTGGACTGAGCAGCCCAAACTAGCCTTCCAGGCTGCTTAGGGACCTCATTAGCTGGTGTTTCTAGAACACCATGGTCTCTGTCAACAGCAGGTGCTCACAGCTGGCCTCAGACACCATGGATTCCTCCTCCAGTGAGGTGGGACAGAATCTGGCTTTCATCTTATGCAGGTGGACCTGTAGCTCCTCCAAACACCAGGTGAGAAGTGGGCAGGGATCGATTGTCTGCTCTTGGAGCTCATTTCTTGGCAACACGTAGTCATGACTCTGTGGGGCATCCAGGGGCTTTTAGGCTGCATTTCAGGTTGAGATAATAGGAAGCAGAGGGGCCAGAACTGGCTCTCCCAAATCCCACTTGGGCCTGATGCTCTGTAGGCAGTGATCCAGGACATTTGGATAGGAAAACATTTCAGGGCTATGAGCAGCAACGAGAGAGCTTTAGGAATGAAAGTGGAGCAGTGTAACACACAAGTGCTGGGCTGCGGGACATGGCTGGGCTGCAGGCCCTGTGGGTACAGGAGTACTGTCCAATACTGCATCACGAGAATGTCCAGGCCACTCTTCCTGTTTTGTAAAAGATGATACAGTCTGAATGTTTCTGTCCCCCCCAAATTCGTATGTTGAAACCCTAACCTGCAGTGGGATTAGGAGTTGAGGCAGGAGGATCACTTAACCCTAGGAGTTTGATGTTGCTGTGAGCTAGGCTGAGGCCATGGTACCTTAGCCTGGGCAACAGAATGAAACTGTGTCTCAAAAATTAAAAAAATAAATTTTATTTAATTTTGATTATTTAAAACTGAAATAGCAGTGTATAGGCAGGCAGTGCCCACCATATTGCACAGTGCAGCTCTTGTCTCTTCCTGGGGACTCCAGAGCACATGGCCAGAGCCCTTGGGTCTGGCTTCTCACCCCTGCTCATCCCAGTTACCCATCCTTTGTGAGACCTTGGGAAAGTTGCTTGATCTTTTCGTGCCTGTACAGGGAGGGGGGCATATTGGCCCTGCCAGGCCTGATAAATAATCATGGAAGTCAGAACACACCTGTGTAACCAGAATATAGCTCAATAACTTAGAACATGACGAGGATCTCTTTTTTTTTTTTCTATTCCTAGGATCTTAACAGCTCCTCTCTTACTCACATTACAGGTTTTACCCAAGGATAAGCCTACCTGGACTCCCAAAAGACACTACCCATTTTTCCTGTGTTTGAACTTAAAATAAGTAGATCAATCAGTACATGCCCTTGTGCATCTGGTTTATTTTGTTCAATATTATGTTTGTGAGGTTCATCCAGATTGTTATGTGTAGCTGTGGCTTGTTTATTCTCCTTGCAGTTTAGCATTCCATTCTGTGAATAGATCATTTTTTATTCATTTTTGTGTTGATGAGCATTTGAGAAGTTTCCAGTTGGGCTGTATCAGGGATGAGCTCTCCATAAACCTTTAATTACCTGTCCTTGAAGGATATATGTCGGATAGACCTAGGAGAGGCATTGCCCTCAGGACAAGAAGATCTTGAGAAGGGAGGTGTTAGGGAAAGGAAGGTAATGGCGAGGAAATAATGTGCCTGTCTCAGAAATTTCTCCCAGTTGCAAATGTGGAAAGTACGTAACGTAGTTTCTACTTCGGGAGGCCAAATAATTCCACAAAGTGGTTGCGATAATTTATGTATTCATCAGTAGCGCATGAAGGTCTGGCTTTTCCACTTTACAACATTTAGTATTTTTCATAATTTCGATTTTACTCACTCTGGAGCATGTGAAGATTTTATATGTTGTAGTTTTAATTTCATGACCTTATATATTCACGATGACTGTTTTAGTCAGCGTTTTCTAGAGATGGAACCGATGTGAATTATGTATGTGTGTGCACATGTGTACATATGCGTATGTTAATGAGGACAGGAAGAAATTTTTAAAAATTTGGCTCCTTTGTGGAGGCTGGCAAGTCTGAAATCTGTAAGACAGGTTGGCAGGCTGGAGACTCATTGAAGAAAGAGTTGATGTTGCAGGTCAAGTTCAAAGGCTGTCTGCTGCCAAATCCCCTCTTCTACAGAGAACCTTAGTCTTTTCTCTTAAGGCCTTCAATGGATTGGATGAGGCCCATGGCATTCTTAAGGGTTATCTGCTTTACTCAAAGTCTACTGACTTAAATATTGATCTGATCTAGAATAGCTCTTTGCAGCAACCTCTAGACTAGTGTTCGACCAAATATTTGAGTATTCTGGCCTAGCCAAGTTGACACGTAAAATTATCACAATAACTAATGCAATTGAGTGTCCTTTGTTATGTTAGTGGCTATACTCATCAGTTACCTTCTTGTTTATGTGTGTTAAAGTCTTTTGTTTGAGTTTTAGTTGACCTTCCGTAGTTTTCTTTTCGATTTTTAAGAATTCTTTCCATATCCTGGGAGTATGTTCTTGATCAGATATCTCTGTATTGCAAATATCTTCTTCATAATGTTGGCTAATTTTTCACTCACTCACTAGTGTACTTTGAGTATCAGAAGCTTAAACTTTTAAAATAATCGAATTCACCTATTTTTTCTTTTATGTTCATCAATTTTCATGTTTTTTCTGAGAAATATTTACTCCCAAGTCACAAATAAATTATTGTAAATTGTACCTAAAACTCTTGTTTTACTTTGCCATTTTGATCTGCAACTCGTTTTTGAAAATTCCCTTCCCCCATCACAAATTTATATATCATCTTTGTAAAAAGTCAAGGGAGTATATACGTGTGTGTGTGTGTGGGGGGTGTTGGTCCATTTCTGGCTTCTATTCTGTTTCAATCATCAGTTTGTCTCTCCTTGTGTTCATACCACATTGTACAGTCAGTTGCAGGTTTATGATCCGTCTTGATATCTGGTAATGTAAGTCCTTCCATTTTGTTAATATCCTGGTCTCCTTCTTTTTTTCTCCCCTCTCCTCCTTGTCCTCCTACATCAGGAATGCCTTGGATGTAACTGGACTCTTCTGCAATTTCAACATGGGTATTTGAATCCGTCATGAATTTATGCACAAAACATAAACTTACACACCCAGCCGGGATTTGATTGGGACTATGTTGTGTTGAATTACACAACCTTCAGGGAGAATTGGCATCCATCACTACCTTGAGCTTCCAAGTCATAGGGTAGATGATATATGTCCCTCCATATTGAGATCTTTTGAATTCTTCCCAATGATTGTTCTGTAGTTTTTGGTGTGGAGCATTTGTTCATCGTTTATATTAGTCCAAAGGATCTGTAATTTTCTGGCAAAATTATAAGTGACAGTCTTAAAAATTCTTTCTGTTGGGCAGCACCTGTGGCTCAAGGAGTATGGTGCCGGCCCCATATACCAGAGGTGGTGGGTTCAAACTTGGCACTGGCCAAAAAAAAAAAAAAAAAAAACAACTGAAAAAGGAAAATAAAACTTCTGTTTGTTTGTTTATGGATATTTTGAGTATATAGAAATACAACTGATTTTTATGCATTGACCTATCCAGTGAATTTGCTATATCAATTTATTAATTATAATAATATGTGGATTCCCTTGAAGGCCCCTTCATACACAATCAAGATATCTGCAAATAAGCAGTTTTATATTCTTCCATTTTAAACTTTGTCTTGTCTATTTACTCATTTCCTAATTGCACTGGCTAAGAATGTCAATGCAATATTGACCCCAAAAAGATAATAGTGGACATGCTTTTCTTACACGTGATCTCAGAGAAATTGCTTTCAATGATTTGCAAATAAGTAATGATGTTTGCTGTAAGTAGTTATACACGGGGTGTGTCTCATTAAGGATATTACCTTCTATTTCTGTATCACTAAGTGTTTCTTGCTTTTTAGTCAAAATTTATTGTTTGGGAGCTCCAACTTTTTGCTGACAAGAGAGATTTGTCTGTAAGTTTATTTTTGCATGCTGTTTTCATTGTCAGGTTTTACTTTCAAGTATTTAATGGCCACATAAATATAATTTGAAAATGATTTGTCTTTAATTTCAGAAAGAGTCTGTAAGATTGATATTACTTATTTCCTACAACTTTGTAAAAATTTATCATCAGGACTAAGGCTGGTTTTGTGGACTTCTTTGTAATTATTGATTTAAATATTTAATTTGCATTGCGCCATTCACATTTTCTATTTTCCCTTCTGTCATTAAATAGAATATTTCTTACAGAATTTTAAAAATTTCACACAAATTTTCATCTCTTTTTTTTGGCTAGGGCTGGGTTTGAACACAAATTTTAATTTCATCGTATACATGTTTTCATAGTATTTTCTCATTTTCTTTATGACCCCAGTAAGATTTGTATGCCTCCTTTTTCATTTATAATGTAAAAAAGCAAATAAATTTTAATATTTGTTTAACATGTAAAAGTTTTAATCTTATTTCTTTTCTTTATATTTACTTTCTTAGGTTTGATTTGCTCTTTCTATTTCCTGCAGATGGGGAGATTAAATAATTGATTTTCATGCTTTCTTTTAAATACATGTGGTTATGATAATAAAATTTCCTCTAAATGTTGATTTACCTATTTCTCATAAATTCGATATGTCGTATCTATATTTCAATTCAGGTTAAAATATTTTATAAATCCTGTATAAATACACAGAATTTTCTGTGTATTCTTGCTGAGGTTTTCAATCAAGCAGGTTGATGTCTTTTATAGCTTTTGCGATGTTTCTGATCGTTGATGCTTCAAATATTGCTTCTTTCCCATTTTCTACTTTCTCTCCTTTTGAAAGTCTCTTTACTAATATTTTAGATTTTTCACTGTACTTCACATGCTATTATTCACTCTTAATTTTGGGTTTAGTTTATGTGGCTCATTTGAAAACATTCTTTTGAAATATCCGTTAACTAATCCTCTCTTTTTTGATCACTCTAAGGCCATCCAATGAGTTTTTTTATTTCAGATATATTTTTCAATTCTAGAATGCATAGCTGGCTTTGTTCTTTAGATTCCACTTCTCTGCTGGTTTCCCATCTCTTTAACTATTTTGTCTATGTTTTTCTTTATTTCTTCAGCATGTTTGTAATGATCATTTAAAAGTTACTTTACTATGGTATTTGAAAAATCTGTAGGTCTTCTACTGGTGTTTGACTAAAAATCTCATTCTCACATTCATATGTCTGATCCCTTTTTTATTGTTTGCCAAACATTGTAAAGAATTGAAGCGTTTCTCTTTGATTTATCTGCTGGAGATAGATCATGCACCTTTCTGGTGTCTGGCTTGTAGAATGAGGTGCAGATCAACCCAATGTAATTATGACTTTTTGGTTAGGAATAGCTGCGTGCCCCACTAATTACAGAAATACCAATGTACAATGAAGGGGACTCCTGGGGGTAGGAATTGTTCCAGCCAGCTTGAGAGTGGGTTGAGCAGACTCAGGAATACCTCCCAATGGGAGGAGCACCCAGGCTCCCTTCTACTCTGATCTTCCCCAGGGTCATTCAGGTGGTTTCTGAGTCTCTCTGAAGACATCCTCACAGACTAGGAATGACTGTGTTCATAGTGTCTCTGTCCCCTCCCAGGTCTGGATTCTGACTTTCAGAACAAGCTTATCAGACTTCAGGGCAGTTTAAGGAGACGCCAAGTTCAGACCTCAGAATGTCTCCTAATGTACTTCCCTGTGGAATTTTTCAGATCCTGTTTTTGAGTGTAATTTTCCATATCTCTGAATTTGATGCTTAAGAACAGACACATTTTCTCTGTCTCATCTGGCCTCTCATTCAGAGGAGCCCAGTGAATAGAAGGCTTCTCAGATCTTTTATTTTGGTGCCAGCTTCTGCTTCGCCCTTGAGCTTGGAAGGCTCTGTGGACACGTGGTCCTCTGGTCCCTTTCATCCTCTTTCTTGTTGACCATCAGCTTCTCCTTCCTCTTTGAGTGGGGAAATCCCTAACTTACCCTAGCTCTCACCCTCTGTCACACCCTGGGCTTTTCTTCCCATCCTTGGAGAGGTCTAGATGGCCACATGGCTGTGTTCATTTGGTGTCCTACACACTGGGTGCACCTGACAGAGTCTAGCAGATGAGGGGAAGAGAGATGACCCCTCATGCCTGGGGTGTGGGGCTACTGGGGGGAGGGAGGGTTGATGGCAGCCAGTCCTTCTGCCTCTCCTAGGATGAGGGTGGGGTGGAGAAGCTTAGGAAATCTGGAGTCTTTGCTACGTTGCTTCTGTTTATCCCAGATCACTTGATACATATTATATACATATGTGTAATTGTATGCAATTATATATATACAATGTATATATATACATTTATGTACATACTTATATCAAATGATGATATATGTCATTTTATATCTAAAAAACAGCTTCAGATTCATTTCATCTATATATCAAATGATTGTATATAATGATATAATAATTATATAATGTATAATCACATTATATATGATATTATATATCACATATGTATGATATTATATATCATTATATATATTATATATAATATATATATTATATATAATGTGAGTCTGAAGCTGTTTAGGGAATATACAGGAAGCAGCAGCCAGTGACACCTTTTAGTTCAGATGCCTCCTACTCATTCTAATCTCCTCTCTGACCCATTCTGAAATGTCACTGAAAAAAAATATATAACTTGTGCACCATCTAAAATAGTTCTAGAACCATATTAGGCTTTTCTTTAGCTCTTAAATTCCCAAAACATTTGTGAATTAGATAAACCCCTCACAGCACCCCAGCTGTACCCCGCATGCTGTGCTGGGCACATAGGAAGAAGGGAGGGCAGTTTTGCTGAAATGCAGGCATCAGACACATTTATACCTTAAAGGGAGGCCCAGGGTGGGGTCGGGCAAAGCTCAAAGACATGGAAAGCTCAAGTGTCCATACAGCTGCAAGCGCCATGGAGTGGGCAGGAGTGGGTCCTCGTGGAGGGGTGGAGCTTCCCATGCAGGGCACAGAAGGGTGACAGTGGTGGCTAGGAACCCATCCAGGACTGTCATACAATCACAGAAGAGAACGAACTCAAGATCACCTTGTCCAACCTGCTCAACTGTGGGGTGGAGGTGTGGACAGGGATGGCCTTGCCCCAGGTCATGTGACAGAGAAGCCAGGGTCTTCCCTCCACAGTGGATCAGCACAATTTCTTTGAATGAGGAGTCGCTCTTGAGGTCTCTCTACACATTACTGCTATGAGGGCAGCTCACAGGTGCCCTCCTCTCGACTCAGGCTTTGTGGAGGAAGCGTTTTCCTTATGTGGCTCTTCCTTAGAGCTTGACCAGTCGAGGTAACTTACTATGCCAAGGACTAATCATGCTCAGATCACAACCAAAGGACTCTAGGTAGTCATGCCCCATCCTGCCTTTTGGGGAAACTGAGAACAAGGAAGGCAGGTGGCAGGGCTCTGCCTTCCTACCAGGTCACATTCCTGGGTGCCCCTCCCAGAGGGATAGGCAGAGGACATTCCCACTCCAACAGGGTGCCCCAAGCCACAGGAGGAGTGAGGGAGGAGCAAAGGGTGGAGGAGCTGCACCACACTGTCTGATGTCACGCACACTGCCCTCTCAGCTGGCATCCCTGCCCCCAAAACCACTTGATGGAAAGCAGCCCCCTATCACTGACAGCTCTGACACCAGAGGGCTATGATGTCCCAGCAACCTTGCAGCCCATGTGGACACCTGCATCCATGTTGAGGCAGCATGAGATGGAAGCAGGGGGGTGCTTAGGGATTTGAGACAGGAGTAGAGGGCTCTGGGCTGAGTCATGTCTGAAAAGGGGAAGAGAGACCCCATTAATCTGACTTTGATCTTCCTATTTTACGGGTAGAAGCTCAGACAAACTGGGAAGTAGGTGGAGAGTAGAGACCCGAAATTACCTTTGAGGTGCCATTCATCAGATTTTGGATTTTTATCTCTGCGTAACCCCAGGCCAGCTGTCTTTGCCTTTGAAGTCTCAAAATGGAGAAAGGGCGCCTGCATGGAACAGGGTTTAAAGAGGAGGACTCAGAAATGACGGTTCCTGGAGCTGCAAAAAGGTTGCAGTATTTATAATTCATCTGAAAGATGGCCGAGGATAAGAGGGAGTAGAGTGCAGGTGCCTTTGAGTTCGTGTGAGTGAGTGCAAACACGTGTGCATGTGCAGGCGTGTAGTGTGCACACTCGTGCACGTGAGCATGTGTATCTGCATGTGGTGCATGGATACGACCACATGCATGTGAGTGTGCATGTGCTCTGTGTGACTGTGTGAGTACATGTGTGTGTGAACTTGTGTGTTTGGGTGGGGATGAGTGTAAATGTGCCCATGAGTGTAGGTGTGTGTGTGAATGTGTGTGCTGTGGGGGTGAGGAAGTGATGGGGGGGGTAACACTCAGATCAGAAACCTGTGGCATTTAAGTCCTGTCCTCTGCACTGCTGAGCCTGTGGGCTGCGTCTTTACCATATAATATAATTAGTCATCACCATTGCCCTGTGCCCTGCATGTGGGTTTTGCCCATCACTTTTGGAGCCTGGGCAGGGCAGGACTCTCCTGCTTCAGGCTGAGGCCAGCCACCTGTCAGGCCATCCTTTAGCAACTGCGAGGTGAGGGTCCCTGTGAGGTTTCCTGTGTGGGTCATATGAGGGTCCACGTAAAGATGGGCATGAGTGTCTGGGGACCCAGGGGACATGTGAGCTGGTCCCTATTCCATAAGCCCTGCACTTCTATCAGGGGGAAGAGGACAGTGACCCATGATGGTCATGCCTTGCAGTGAGTGTGTGGTACCGGAGCTGAGCTCAGACCAGGGCACCCTGGACTAAGGTGGGAGGAGGTCAGCACAGCATGTGGAGGAGGGGACACTTGACTCAGGCCACAGAGCTGGGAGAGAAGGGACAGGCAGCCTTATAGGTGTGCAGGAGGAGCTTAAGAGCCCCTGTGGGGTTTCCAGCTGTTTCTGAGGAAGTAAGCAGAAGTACCCCATCTGGGAGCATGGGCAGCTGTCATAGAGCCCCAGGTAAAGCTCAAAGACATGGTCCTGTCTGTCCCTCAGGCCTCAGCCCCACAGGAAAGTGGCCACAGCTGGTGACCAAGGGTGAGGGCTTGCCAAGGTCCCTAACTCCTGTGGTGCTGGTCAGTCTGCAGATGGACCAGGAGGTGGTAGCTCCAGGCATGTTAAAGAGGCCTCTGCAGCCTCATCCGCCAGTGGAGACATGACCCTGGGGGGTGGCTCCAAGGTGAGAAGCTTCTCTGCAAAGCGGATGAACAGGATTTCAGGGCAAATTTCCTCCTGTGATTATATTTCATTTTAGAGCCATTAGGATAATATCGCTATTCTTTCCATGTCAGCGATATCGTGTGTGCGCCTCCGCTGGAGCTGAGAACTGTTTCCTTCTAAAACTGGTGTTTTGAAAGGCATGGGCACAAAGCCAAGGTCAGAAGTCCAACACTGTCTCTATTCAGCAGGTGTGTCACAGGCCATACACCTCTGGGCCTGTTGCCTACCTGGGCCTCTGCCTGAGGAAGGGGTGTTCATTTCCCTGATGTGAACATGTGGCCGTGCTCAGGGTTGCAGGGCACAACCCCACATCTCAGGTGAGCCAGGGCCTGGAACACCCAAGACAGAGGATCTGGGAGCACAGGGAGAATTGGGAGGTGACATGACTTCCTGGAGGAGCTGGCTCTGCAGTCAGGTAACTGAGTTCAACTATCACGCTGCCAACTGTGTGTGTGTGACCCTGGACGAGAGACCATGAAGCCTCTGATCTTCGGTTTCCTCATCTGAAATGCAGAGTAGACAATCCCTACAAGGTGTAGGGAGGATCCAGTGACATGGAGGTGAACAGACTTTACACATCATATAGCACAGCAGGTCCATCACTTGTTACGGGACAGTGACGGACAGCAGCTCCCAGCACAGAAGCTGCCCTGTCTGGACTTATCTCAACTTTGCCACTAATTATTCAGGCTCTTTGGTGCATTATTTGTGTCTCCAATCCCTCCCCTAGAAAATGTACCCTGACGTGTTGCCCCTGTCTCCTTCCAGGGAAGGACTTGCTCCTCAATAAGGAGTGAGATTAGAACCCAGCCTCTGGCCCCCCGGGGCAGTGTGACTGCCAAGAGCTGCCTTGCCTTAGATCACAGCCTTGTCCAAGCTGCCCAGTTCAGAAAGCCTGAGCAGGCTGGGTTTGGGCCTGCCCATCTCAGATGATACAGAATAACTATGATAGGCAATGCCCACCCCAGAGCTCCCTGTTGGGTTGGTCAAGGTTTCACTGGGACAGTCCTTCCTCTGCCCAGTCCACTTCCCTGCTTCTAGAGCTGCTGACCCTCTAAGAAGCAGTTCCAAGCTCAGTGCCAGGGGCTGCTTCTGCAGAACTCAGCAGATTCCTGGCAAATAATCCTAAGGCCAGGCATAAGCCTACTGGGATGCTTAGGTGTGTTAATGGATCCCAAAGATTTGAGTGTTATCAGGGACATGATGCCATTTTGTTATTATTTCACCATTGTATTCTGAATAGAGAGATTCTTACCCAGCCCATCCTCAGGTGGCTTGCAGTCCCCAGCAAGCATGATGTGGGGTTGGTGTCTATCTTTCTGTGTATCACTGGAACCCTCAGCTGTGGTGCTGCAGGAATGCAGCCATATCTGCATGCAGCTCCTGTGCATGGAGCAACCACTCCGTGCCAGGCCCTGACACACCAGGCCCTCCAGTCCCACTGTAATGCAGTGACACCTCAATGAAGTGCAGTAACCCCACTTACAGATGAGGAACCCAAGGCTCGGGGAGGATAAGAGTCTTGCCCATTTCCTAATGTAGTTAGTAGGAGGCAGATCTGGGACCCAAAGCCTCTGGCACGTGCTGTGCCACCTCCTTCCTCATAGACCCAGGAGCCAGTCCAGGGAGGTGGAGTAGGTCTCCTGACGCCCACTGGCTCAGCAGGCTTTGTCCTGTTTCATGCAGCTTCCTCTTGCTCTGGGTTATTGAAATGAAAAAAAAAAGTAGAAGTCACAAACCAATTTCTCCTCTCATTACAGTTTCTGCCCGCTGCCAGCTCTTCTGAGGCCTTCTTGGTCTGCATTTATAATGCAACACTATCTTTCAGATGCCCTTGGCTGTTTGGGAAGAAGCCAGTTTCTGTCTTCTCAGACATGGGGAGGCATTGATGGCAGAGCTGAGAAGAGAAGACAGGAGGAGGGAGGTTGAGGCTGCATCCTCTGAGGAGCTGGGTGGCCTCCTAAGGCTGAGAGGCCTTGCCCACATCTGGCAACTTCAGGCTTCTGGGAAAGTGTGTTGGAAATGTTAGGAGAGTGAGATGGTGGGGACGTGGCCTTTCAGTGCCTAGTCTTCCAGGTAGCAAAAAACTTGATCATGCCGCCTTTGGAGGGGGAAGCCCTGCCCTTCTCCAGCTTCTATTTCGGAGGAACACCAAGCAGACCAGCATTTGCCTTGGAAAACTGTCTTCTCTTAGTCCCAGTCATGGCAGCTATTAATCTAATTGTGGCCGCAAAAGATTTGCCTTCTGCAGATATTTGATATGAATGTCCATGCAGCACAAGCTTTTGCGTCTTCTCCTGTTATTCATCGTAATATTTTTGGGGTTAAACTATGTTGAGCCATGCACTGGTACATTGATTCTTTCCATTGCCGAATAATATTCCTCAGAATAAGTGCATATATTTTTTATTTTTAAAAGAAATATTTGGTTGTGGAATAACTTTAGATTTGCAGAAAAGTTGTCAAGGATGTTACCGAGAATTTCTACACACCATATACCCAGTTTCTTGTTACTGACGCCTCCCATTAGGGTGGTACATTTCTTACAACCAATGGGCCAGTCTTGGTGTATTGCTATTAGCTAAAATTCATACTTAATCTAGATTTTCTTTATTTACACCTAATGCCCTTTTTCTGTTCCAGGGACCCACCCAGGACACCATGTAACACTTAGTCATCATGTCTTCTTAGGCTGCTGATGGGGGTGATTATTTTTCATGCTTTTCTGGTTTTAAAAGACTTTGCTTTGGATGGCATTGATCACAGGATGTGATTGGTAGTGTTCCCCAGCTTTCTCAAATGTAAAGTTACCTTCCCCTCCCTTCTTTTGTAGTAAACTCTTGGAAGAAAGATATTATACACAGCTTATACTTAGGGAATGGGGTGTTACGATCTCCCTTCTCAAGGGCAGAATATCTACGTAAATAATGTGGCATTCCTCTGCATGGGGATGTGTCACTTTCCTCTTTTTCATTTAAAAATATACATGCATGCATTAAAGTACTGTAAAGTTCTGTGAGTTTTGACAAGTGCGTAATGCTATGGTTCTGCCATTTCATTATCACGGAAAGTAAGTTTCACCATCCCCAAATATCCCCAGTGACTCTCCTGATCATCGACACCTACATTCTTATTTTATACTAAGATTACAGTCTGATGTTGCTTAAATTATTTTGTTAATCTAATCATTTTAGCTTTGGCCCATGGGAGCACCTGTGTTCACTTCACATGTGATGGGCAAGTGTGTGTGTGTTTGTGTGTGAGTGTGTGAGCCTGCTAAGCATCAATCATCTGTCTAAGAAAATCTCGTTCCTCTTGGGAATCGTGTCAGAAACTAAAATCTTGGTGCAAAGTGTGTTCATTGTTGTTGGGGTGTCATTGTTTCTGGGCCCACCCCATGGTCAGAGTAAAGAAACAAGTGTGTACACTAGCCCATGCTCACATGTACACACGCACATATCCATCTGTACCTGTATTAAGCAGGTGCAGATGATATTGAGTTCTTACTGATATCTGCAACTGTAATGTAGCACCCAACATTAGTGTCCCAGCCTCTCTTCAAGTTCAAGTTGTCTGTAATTTCCCCCTCCATCAGTGAGAAACCTGACTCCCACTACCCACCATACATTTACTTAATTCTTCAACTCCAGTATGTGCATGTGGTGGTTTCAGTCTTATTAACACACGTACCTGTGGGAAGTAATTTTGTCTACTGTGGTGCAATACTTACAATTTTTGTTCTCCAGTCCTTCAGACCCCACCCATTTCCAAAGTTCCTTAGCTTGGTCTCTTCCAACCCTCTGCCTCCTTTGCCAAGGTTATTCCGATCATTATAGCTTGATTACGATGCAAGAGTCTACAAATCCTGCAATGGCCTCACCTCCTGAAATGACCTTTTCAGTTTGCATACATTAAAGTGATACAAACTTCTATGAGTTATGAGTTTTTTACCTAGCACATCAGTACTGGGATATTTTCACTGCCCCAAGAGATCTGCAGTGCTTTGTGTATTCAGCCCTGACCCCTGGCAGCCGTTGATCTGTTTGATAACTTAACTCCACAGCTTTCTCTTTTCCAGAATGTCATCTATTTAGCCTCCTGTGGGAGGTATCCTTTTCTGCCTGGCTTCTTTCACTTGGCAATATGTCTTGCTAGCTCATTTCTATTTATCCACTGTGTGGATAATTATTATCTATAATTGTTATAGATTTTTGATCCATTCATCTAGTAAAGGTTATTGTGGTTGCTTTCAATGTTTGGCAATTACTAATACATTTTTCTAAAAACCTTCACATGCAGGTTTTTGTGTGGGCATGTTTTTAACTCAGTTGACTAAATAATTTTGCTAGATCTTATGGTAAGACTATATTTAGCTTTGTAAAGCAACTGTCAAACTGCCTTCCAAAGAGGCTGTACCATTTTTCATTCCCACCAACAATGAATGACAGTTTCTGTTGCTACACATTTTTGTCAACAATTGGCATTTTCAGGTAGTTTTTTTTTTTCTTGTGACATTCCGTTAGGTTTGTAGAGCCATCACAGTGTTGTTAAATTTGCAGTTCTCCAATGATAAATGACATTGAGCATCTTCTAATGTGCTTTTTCCACATGTATGCCATCTTTGATGAGGTGTCTGTTTAGATTTTTTTGCTCACTTTTGAACTGGGTTGATTTTTTTCTTGTAATTTAGTTTTAAGGGTTATGCACTTATTTTGGATACAAGTTATTTATTAGATATGGGTTCTACCAACATCTTCCCTGAGTCTGTGGCTTGTCTCTGCTTTCCTTTAACGGGATCTTTCACAGAGTATAATGTTTTCAGTTTTCATAAAGTCAAATCACCAATTCTTTCCTTCATAGATCAGACTTTTTGTGTTGTACCTAAACCTTCACGACCAAATTCAAGGGCACATCGATTTTTCACCTCTCTCCACTTCTACAATTTCATAATTTTGCATTTTACCTCAAGCTCTCTAATCCGTTTTGAGCTTGTAAAATGTAAGGTCTTTGGTCTTTGTCTAGGTTCATGCTTTTAAAAAATTAAATATTTTTTTTCTGGTAAGAACACATAACATAGAATTTAACTTTTTAATTCTTTCAAAGGATACAGTTCAGTGGGTTCATGTATATCCAATTTTCTGCAGCACCATTTGTTGAAACGACTGTCCTTTCTCTGCTGAATTCCCTTTGTTCCTTTGTCAAGCCCCAGTTAACTGTAATTGTCTGGGCTTATTTCTGGGTTCACTATTCTGTTCCATCCATATGTCTATTCTTTTGCCAGTACTATTTTGTTTTCATTATTGTACCTCGATAGTAAGTCTACCATTTCTCTGGTGTCATTTGAATGAACTTAGAGTTGATCCTCTGGGTATAGGAACTAATGGTATGAGCAGTGGGGTTAAGTGACAAAATCAGAGTTATATCCACTTGGAAGAAGTGTGGTAGGAATGCTGTAGAAGAATGAGACTGGCCAGAAGGCCCACATCATCCAGGTGCCAGATCTGGAGGCAGGGGCATTGGGACAGAACAGCAGCAAAAAAGGCAGGTGGGGAAGGCTTTTCTTCTCGAAGCACCGGCTGGCAGGTAGATGAAACCACATGCATGTCCAAGTTAGGATGGGTCAGCTCTGCCTTCCCCGCCTTCCCCAGCAGGGGAGCAGCCCCTTGCAAAATTTTACTTCTTGACTTTTTTTGATGTCTAGGGACACACAGCCATCTCAATAGACTAACCACCACCTGTTTCCAGCTCCCACCTTCTTGTCACCTCATACTGTGGGGACTGGAAAGCCAGAAACTGACTCCCCCAAATTTCTCTGTAGAGAGCTGGCCGCAGGACCCAGCTCTGCTCAATGAAATGTAGAGGTCTAGCCGTCTTCAGGGGAAAATTTGCTTTCTGATAAAAAGAGGCATAATGTGCAGCTGCTCCTTCTCTCACCCTCCACATGCTTAGACCTGTTATTGCTTCCAGCCTTGATGTTTATTTTATAACCAAAGCCACAGCAGCGAGCAGGAAGACAAGAGGAAGAAGCTGAGAGAATCACACTAGTCTAGCCCTGACAGCATGAATTTACTGACCCAATGCTACGTGCCAACTCCCCCCAGGTTTCTAACTCTGTAAGAAAAACAATTCTGTATTTGTTTAATGCCTGAGTGACTGGATGTTCTACCATTTGCTGCTAAAGGCATTTCTTGTACATGGTGCCCCTCCCTTATCGTGGCTGCCCCCATTGCCCCTCCAGGGTTGGAAACACTATGGTTGGGGCTGCCTTCACTGCTGCTTGAGACACTCCTCCCCTGAGGGCTTCTGTGAGCTCAATCCCACGGGCAGGCTTCTCTCGGGTCTCTGCATGCGGCCAGTGAGGATCCTGCAGAAAAAAATCAGAGAATACTTCTACCTTCCACATGCTGTTAATTTGGAGGGGAGGGTTGTAGCATGGGGATATTTTGACCTGAAATGTCAGATTCCATTTGTCCAATTTTCTCTTGTGATATTGAGAAAGTACTAATTTTCCCAAGAATCAACTCATGCCCTTGTACATCGGTGGATGGGTTTAAGTGCCCAGGGCATTCCTGACCCTCATCTTCTGGACTTATCCAAGTCTCAGCTCTGGTCCAGCTAGGACATTTCTTGTATGTGTATCTGCTTGTGTGTCTGCCTCCTGTGGTTATAAAATTACTCAAGAGGTTGTATCTATAGATGTGTATAGATATATGTTAAATGAAGTAGGGGAGAAAGAAATGCGCAGCTTTAAGCATTGATCAAAGGCTTCAGCGTATCCCAGGAAAGATGAGATGTCTGGGTGGGGAAAGCAAAGACTGTTAGCAGGACGTAGCGAACCCAGAGGCTGTAATTTCTGGAGCAAGAAACTGGCTCGTGGAGGGGAAGGGAGAAAGGTGAGGGAAAGAGAGCTCTACATAAGGGATCAGGAAGACCAAGAAATGTAGAACTTTCCATTGTTGAGAGTTGACAGGATCCTTCTCAAAGAAGGAGCTGCCAGACAGCTGTTGGGTTAAGAAAGATCTCGACCCCACACCGCAGGATCCACTCTAAGGCCTGCAGCCTCCTCGTTGTTGCTGAGGGCAGCGGGGTGAGAGCACACAAATAACTACCCCAGACTCTTCACTTGCCTCAGCAGGAGACCCAGCTCCATGGTTGAGAGCCCAGGAAGTCAGGGAGCCTCAGCTCCATGACACTCATGTGACTGTTCTGGTGGGTGGGGAAGGGAAATAGGGAAATAGCACTTCAGAAGTGCTTTGGTTTCAGTTTTGAGAGAAAGTTTTAGTTCATTCCTTCTCCAGATCCAGCACCTTTGCTCAGTCTCAGATTTGAAGACTCCAGATTAGCATAAAGGGAAGGGCATGGGCTTCACCACTGGAAAGTTCTCAGTTCAAGTTCAGGCAGCAGCAAAGTGATATAGGTGTTGGGCATCTCTGGAGTTACGCTTGCTTGACCTGAGTCCCAGGTCTACCACTTTGCAGCTGTGATATCTTGACAAGTTACTTATGTTTTCTGTGTCTCAGTTCCTTCATTTGTTAAATCTTGTATTATAACAATACCTATCAATTTGGGTTGTTCTGAGATAAACAAGAACACATGTGATATACTTAGAAGGGATCTTGGCAAATAATTCCTATTATCATTATGTGACCTTGAATAATCACTTAACCTCTCTTAATTTCCCTTTCTTTTTTTAAGATGATAATAAACATACCTTACAGATCAAACACTGTGATACACAGGCCAGATCCCCCTTCATTGAAGGACCGTTGCTTCAACTGCTGGATGTAGTTTTGGCAACAGTCTTTACCTACGAATCTCTTTAAGGATCTCAGCTGCAGAGAACTGGTTCTCTCAGGGTCACTTTCCTTTGCATTTTCTTACTCTGACTGACAGAGTGGGAATATAAAGACCTGACCATTTCGCCCATGCTGAGTCAATTCTGTAGGACCACCAATTCTTTGGGAAGGGCAAAGCACAAATAACTTGTTGGGTCTACATCGCAGCCCAAATACTCTTCTGTCCAATCTTGTTTCTTTCCTTTCTTGATCCCAAAGACTTCTTTTCTTTCTTTTCCTTTTCTTTTTTCATTTTTTTTTCTTTTTTGAGACAGAGTCTTACTTTGAGCCCTGGGTAGAGCACCATGGCATCACAGCTCACAATAACCTCAAACTCATGGGATCAAGCAATGCTCTTGCCTCAGCCTCTCAAGTAGCTGGGACTACATGCCTGCTCCACCACACTTGGCTAGCTTCTTTGTTTTTAGTAGACATGAGGTCTCACTTTTGCCGAGGCTGGGTCACCCGAAGACACTTTTCAATAAGCGTTCTGCTATCCAAACTCTATCTCAGAGCAAACTCCTAAGGGAGTTCCATCTGTGACATTTAACTTTGCAAAATCATTGCCAGGATTAAGAAGAGAAGTGAAATATATAATATTTAGCACACATGTTGGATAATTTGTCACCTTCCCCCCTTTTTAACAATATAACAGGCTAAATTATTTGGGGGAACCCCAATGTACCCTGTATTTTTTATCTGAAATATGACCTCCACGACTAAACCAAGTCAAAGCACAGTTTCTCAGACCAATGTAATCCATTATGTTGCTGTTCAGGATTTGACATTTAGTACTAAATGATAGGAGAATTCAGCTGGTCTAGTGAAACCTACTGAGTGACTTGGGTTCCTAACACAAGGCCATGGGTTAAGGTGAAGATCATGTGTTTCCAGGCAAGGTCTGTGCCATGCATCTGAGACGGAGTTTCTGCTTCCTTATCCCAACCTCCTTGTCCCCCAGACTGAGTGCACAAGTTCACCCAACATTGCAGCTGTTGCTTTTCCAGGGACCATGCTTAATGGCATTAGACAAGTGCTAATTTGCATAGAGACTGCCAAGACCCTTTTCAAAGCAAAGAAATGCACATTGTTAAACAGTTACTATAACACTGACTACAACCATGAAAACAATTTTACAGCAGATTAAACACACTTAGTGAATGAAGCCCAGTGCAAAAGCAATCTCAACGCTGAATTACAGTTTAGTCAGCAGCTAGCAGAGAGCCCAGGAGGCAAGGCCAAGGTCCAGTTTCCCAGTTACCTTCACTGGATTATTTTCCTTATGGGAGCGGGAGTTCTCCAGGAAGGTGAGATTTCCTTCCTGAGATGAGTGATCCAACAACAGTGAGGGAGGGGAAGCCAAAGAAGGAATTGGAGGAAAAAGAGAGGACATGAAATCTATACAAACCATGGATAAGCCTATTCTCAGACAAAGAGAAAAAGGCAGACATGAGGGGCACAGGGAAGGATTGCTCTTAGTATGAGGGGATGAAAACGGGTCTGCAATCATTCGTTTCTTCATTAGACATGAAAACTCTGTTCAGATATTGAGGGGAAAAATAGTCAGAATTTCCAATATGGAAAAAAAAGTCCAGTTGCGTCTTGATTCCTCTCTTCCAGTCATGTTAACTTTTATCCACCTCCTTTCTGCAAATGTGGGAGTTTTCCTCCTCGGGATGATTTGGCTTCCATTTACTGGACGCTGGGTCTTGCATGTTGCTGTCCAGTGCTGAAAATGGCTGGTTACCTGATGCTGGTAATCGAGCTCTGTTTATGTGCGTGTTGCCTGGGGAAATCTCAGCCAATGAATCATGTCCTTAAATTCACACTTGCTATTCTTTGTGGCAAAAAGCCAGGGACATTTGGACACCTATAAATAATAAAAATAGATGACATTGAGAAGAGGCAAGGCCATCAACATCATTTAAAATCTCCCCGTTCTGGGTTGACAACTAATCACGGAGCCCGGCCTAGAGAAGCTGATCCTGAAAAAAGAGACAAAGGGACGGATCACACTGGAAATTCATCACCGGGAGTATCACACAGATGAGCGTGATTTTTGTTTTCTTAACGATTCCTCTGGTCAGGTCAGGCTCTTGGGAATTACACAGCACATGATTCCCTTTAATGTCTTACATTTTATTCACCATCTGTCAGAGTGCCTGGAGTTTTCTGGATTAAATAATCTCCCGCTCAAAGATAAATGCTCTTGGGGAAAAGAAAATTACGATCTTGTTTAACTTCAACCTAAAAACACAGTTTTAAAAAAAGGGATAAGGCAAAACTTTTATATCTAGCGAAAGGCAATATTCTTCTTGATTGAGGTATGATACAGAAATAACTAAGCCAGTGCTATAGAATAATTTATAAGGAGGGCTTCTGGATTGAACGATGTACCCAGAAGGAAGAAATCTTGAAATCCTGACCCCCGATGAGGGGGCCTTATTTGGAAATGACCTTTGCAAATTTAACCAAATTAAGGTGAAATCATTAAGGTGGGTCCTAATCCTTTATAACTAGTGTTTCTATAAAAAGGGGAAATTTGGACACAGATATAAACAGAGGGGAGAAGACATGAGGCATAAAGGGGGAAAGCAAGGTGAGTGTGGAAGGCTCAAGTGATGCATCTCCCAGCCAAAAACACCTGCAGTGACCAGAAGTGAGGAGAGAGGGAGGGAGGATTCCCCCGCTAGTGTCTTTAGACAGAGTGTGTCTCTGCTAGCACCGTGATTTGAAACGTCTGACCTCCAGAACTATAGGACAGTAAACTTCTGTTTTTCCCAGTTTATGGTACTTTGTTACAACTGCCCTACAAAACTAATGCAGGGGTTTCTAGAAAATTTATGGTCCTATTCTGAAGAAAAATGTCATTATTATTTTGCCTCTAGACTTAGAAAGTCCATTTCCCGGTCATTCTCACACTCCGCACAATTCCTAATACAAACCTTGTAGTGGGATCTATCCAGAGAATAAAGTGGTAGTAAAGTTTGTGTTGCAGATGATAGAAAAGTTTCACAAGAGAAAGAGGAGGAGGAAGTGGGTGGGCAGAGTTGAGGGTAGTGACCTTGATCAAGGGGAAGGGAGAGGCAGTGGAGGAGGAGGATGGGGGTGCGTTCAATGCCGCCTGTGTGTCAGACTGTCACTCCCGTGTACACACTTTCTCAGTTCATGCTTCCTGCAACCTGGAGTTGTGCTTACATGGCCCGAGTCCCAAGGTAAGTCTATAGCTCTGTGTGGTAGGCAATCACTTAGTCTGTTTCACCAGCTTAGGGAGGTTAACAACACGAACAATTTCAAGGTAATAAGATGTTATAAAGGTTAGGAGTGCAATCATCTGTATTAAAAAAAAAAACCAGCCCATTGGATAATGAGAGGAAGGTGACCATCATCCCAGTTGTCATTATGTCAGCTGCCGTCCATACAAGTAAGGTCATCTTGGCTCTTCAGTCTGAGCCAAGCTTCCCAGAATGGCAACTGCCTAGCAGGCCCTCCAGAATCAGACCCTCCAGAATTGTGAGCAAATAAAATGGCGGTTGTTTTAAGCCAAAAATATAAACAAAACCCACTTGCCAGCAGTAACTTAAAACAAATAAGGTTGATTTTCCCAAAACATAAAATATCTGGAGGAAAAAAGATGTTGGTAAAGATCCGGCATTTAGGTGCTGCCAGGACTAACCTCGTCCGTCGACATCTCTTCATGCTCAAGGCCTCGTGATAGTGATGTGGCTTCTCTAGCTCCAAACATTACATCTGGAATCCAGGTAGGAAGGAAACATAATGGGAGCCTCGGTTGTAACTGTTTTGTTATGTTAGGAAAAGTAAATCCTTTCCAGAAGCCCCTCAAATAACATAGACAGCATTTTATTGGTCTGAACCGGATCACACGAACACACCTTGTGATGAGTTCATTGGGAAAACAAGCCCTAAGCTTTCCCGCCCCCACAGACAGGGAGCAGGAGAAATTTAGCCAACAAATAGTGTGTGCTCATCAGGTGGAATGAGAACACGAACCTGAGTCTCTTCACTACAAATGCTGGGTTTTTTTCTTTCTTTTGTCCATAAAATCTTTTTAGGGTGAGACTTCTATCTACTGTGGGCATCTCTTCCTTCTGGTAGAACCAGATACTTTGACAAAAGCTGTATGTTTCTTGTTGGGCTATTCCAGTACTCTAGCAATAAATGTGGTATAATGGAAATGATACTATCTCGGAAGGCAATTGACCTGGATTCTAGTCCCACTTCTGTCATAGACATCCAAGTATTTTCCCCCCTGTAGCTTGGAGTAAAATGGGAACAGTTAAGCCTAAGATCTTCTATCCCCTACAATTTTGTGATTTACTTGAAAACAATTTGGTAGCTTTCAGCAAGCTTTTGATTGGGTTAATACTGATAATGTCATGCACTACCATTGCTAATATATGCCAAGTGCTTTGGGGTATAGAATTTCTTTTAAAATTGTACATTATCTCATTTGAGCCTCATAATAGCCACTATCAAATGAGCAGAGTAACAGGTCACATCAGAGTAAAGGCTGCACACAGAACCTAAATTCTCTTTACTTCAAATTACTGACACCAGTCCAATGTGGATCTTCCAATATCCTAAAGCCATTTTCCATGTACATTTTTAATCACAGCATATATTTCATACAACAGATACACAAAGTTCTTTCATCCTTTAGCCATAACTCATTTTCATTTTTATTTGTATTAATTCTTTGCCTAGTGATTTTCAACCAGTGTCCTCTGGCACCCTGGGATGCCATGAAAATTTTTAAAGATCATTAATTATATTACTTTGGAAAGAACTTCAAAGCATAGTAAGTATATTGCTTTTTTTTTTTTTTTTAGTCTTTTTTGGTCAACATAATATAAGTGTGACACAGAAGTTTAACTATAGGTTCAAGTGTGCCATGAGATAAAAAAATGTTGAAAAACACTGGCCTAGGCCAATATCCCATCGAGTTTTCTCTAGATTTTCTTTTAGTATTTGTACAGTTTCAGGTTTTGTGTCTAAGTCTTTAGTCCATCTCAAGTTGATTTTTGTGTGTGGTGAGAGATACAGGTCCAGTTTCATTCTTCTGCTATTTCCCTAGCACCATGTATTTATTTATTTTAATTAAATCATGGCTGTGTACATTAATACAATCATGGGGTACAATGTGCTGCTTTTATTTACAATCTGAAATGTTTTCATCAAACTGGTTAACACAGCCTTCATGGCATTTTCTTAGCTATTGTGTTAAGACATTTATATTCTATACCTAGTAAAATTCACATGTACCCTTGTAAGATGCACCACCATAGATGTGGTCCCACCAATGACTCTCCCTCCACCCACCCTCCCCTCTCTCTTCTCCCCTTCTTCTTGGGCTATAATTGGGTTATAACTGAAGAGAATGTCTTTTCTCAAATGTGTGCTCTTACTGGCTTTTCCAAAGGTCATTTGGCTGTGAATAAAATGAGTTAATAACTACAAGAAGCCCTGACTTAACCACTACACCATCCACATGTGTAACAAAATTGCACATGTACCCTGTAAGTGTCTTGATTTCTATAAGCCACAATTGTTAAGGTAGTAAAGGAGCGAGGGACATGCCATCCTAAATTACGCTAGATCCATACATTGATTATTCTGAGCTGAAAACATTAGAGAAATTGTAGTTTCAGAAAGGGTGAGCTGGCCTGTTTCTTCCTGCATGCAGCAAGCTGTAAATATCCCTGTGCCCTCTCCATACCAGGCTGAGAAAATAGTCTTTAGCGTCAGAGACTTGGCACTGGAGGCTGTAATGGACTTGAATAAATATATTTAATGAAGTAACTCTTTTTCTTCTCCTATTTTATATGCCCCTCTCCATATATCTGTTAGTGACTCCTCCAGAAAATGTCTTGTCCTCAGCCAGATTTTCTTTGTTCTGTCATTTATTCTCTAATTTATTGTTCTTTCTCTAAAAAGTATAAAAGCATCTTTCTTTGGGCCACTTCTGTGGACTTCACCCTCTTATGAAGATCCCCAGGCACTCATCACACTAACTAAATGTGCATGCTTCTCTCTTGTTTACCTGCTGGGTGTCAACATGGGTTCTAGATCCTCCCAAAAGTGACCTAAGAAGATCCTAAGTGGGGTTCGAGGGGATCTCTGGATCCCCGAAAGCAGCAATTGATTTGATAGTCCCTTTGCGACTTCTCCTCTAAGTCTAACCAGTGGACTTAATTCAGAGGACCATTGTCATCAAGCTGACGGGATAAAAGGGGGGTCCAAAGTGGCCCAGTGCACATTCCTGTGAGGGCAGGCTGCAGAGGCGAATGAGTTTACGAACACGTCTATGACCATTTCTATCTATTTTCTGCCAGGGTTATCATTTTATCTGAAACTTGGTAACAAATGTGTGAATCCAGCAGTGAGTCATTTCTAGCAGTGAGTCATTTTGAGCAGAGTTGCCAAAGACAACTCAGCTCAGCTCAAACTCAGAGACGAGACTCAAGCTCAGCAAGGCTCCTGATAATCCTTTCCCCCAGTTGGACAGCTTTGGGTTCATTTGTGGAGAGAGATGAATCTCAAATGATAGTCAAAGTGGTTAGAGAGTCTCTGGAAAGGTGAGCTGCCCAAATTGTAGGGGCAGAGTGGGCACTAGTGAGGGTGCTAAGGCAGGACGGGAGAGCAAACCTCTCATCCACCCAAGTTTGCTTTGCCCCTGCCCCATGCCAGCAGTGAGGCTAAGGGAGGAAGTGGTATTATGAAACCGAGGAACTCCATGCTTCACGGACAACACCTGGAAAATACTTCAGTTGCTGTGGGAAGATGGCTCCACTTCAGTGACTACCAACATGGCTCTGAAACTGACCGATTCTCTCCTATTTTATTTCTTTCCAACTACTCAAGAACCAATCTCAGATACAGTGAATGAAGCCGCTAAGAACCACCTTCCGAGAGCTTTCCTCTTGGTAGTTCTATCCTTCAGGAAGAATACAAGATAAGCTTGTATTTTGCTCCCATTAAGAATGAAGAATCTCATGTGGACCTCAGCATCTTTGCGGGGAGAAGTGGAGAAAGAATGACTGTGGGGAAATGAATAAGATAGAGGGAAGCATTTGTGTAAGGGGAGCTGCATGAGGTCTGAGGCTGTCTGACCCTCAGGAATTCCTTTTCAGTAAGTGGGTGAGGAGAGACCAAAGTAGCTGAGCTTACAATTGCTACTTTCTGTCCATGTATGGAAAAAGCTGGCACCCCCCCCACCCCGTTTATGGGGCTGGCTGTGGGAGGGAGGAAGGTTCCTCATGTGCAGTTATTATGCCTGAAATCATAGTTGATGAGAAGAACTCAGAAAGTCATCCCCGCCGGAATGTGAACTCCATTTTTTTTTTCTCCAAATCCCTTCCAAGGTTTATCTTTTTGCTTTCTCTTCTGAGACTTCAGAGCCCTGGGATGACAGCTTCCTGGATCCATGTCAGGATGTACAAAGCCAAGAAGAGCCATTCCTCATCCAAGCTCAGTTTTCCCAGGCATTCCCAGAAATGCTGCTACTGAGGGTAGGGTCTGGCATATAAAGGGAGACATTGGGGGGTGGCCAGGACATGCAGCTGCCATCAGTCATGTGTCACTTTCCTGGGCACTTACTCCATGCTTCACGGATGGAGCAGGAAGAAGCTTCAAACAGTACTGAACCCAGATTATTTTGCATCATGAACTGGTATGAAAAAGATCAGAGGTAAAATTGCTTTGGGTGAATGAGTCTTTCATGAAACATATAATTCCAAAAATCAATTGAAAACAAAACTGGGCAAGAAAGGAGAGTCTCCCAATACTTAATAAGCCGATATCCACAAGAAAGAAAATTCTAAGAAAGTAGCTTGAAACAGGTGCTCCCTGATGCCCTAGCAAAGCCTTTGTGAGGAGGAATAGCAGTACAGATTCCGGGATCATTAAGCACATATAGAAAGCGCCCCCAATAAACATGTTGATGATGGGTCTCCAAGAAACGTGTAATCCTGGCAGGAGCTGCTTGACTGTACAACAAGGAGCTGGTGTTTATAGAATTGGGGGTGGGGGTTCCCAACCTGGAGGAGTGCTGAGGTATCTTTTATAACCAAATTTATGACACTGCCTGGTACAGAAAGCTTTGAAATACTAATCTGCACCATGGTCTGAGGTACAGTCAGTCAGAGTAAACAACTAGACTCCATTTGGAGTTAAAAAGGAGACTTACTGGGTATGTTCCCCAGGCTCATGCCTCGAATTGCTCTAAGTATTTGCAGGTAATTAGATTGTAAAGTTGTTGATAAGTATTCGTAGAGCTTGTGAGCTTTTCAAGTTTAGATGTTTTGATAATTTATTTCCTCTGCTTCGGGTTACACCAGGTATGACAACTTTCTCTGTTTCTTGTTCATCTTCTCTGCTCTCCACCGTTTTTTCTGTGTTCTTTCCTCCCGCCCTCCTCCTCTCTCTCTCCCTCTGTCCCCCCTCCTCTCTCTCCCTCTCAATCCTCCTCCCTCCTGTGTGCCCGTCTCTAAATCGTACCTTTGGTTCTGTAAGAGCCACTCACGGTACTTACTTCCTACCTTCACGCTACCGTTCTGTGTTTGGCGGTAACAGGGCGGCTGCTAAGTCTGAAATACTTCAAGGGGAAGAAAAGGTTAGAAACAAAATTCTAGAGGTTGATTCTGTCAAGACCTTCTGGGACTCTCCAGTCTGGCAGATTCATTATTTTGTGAAATGGTAACTGATTGTGTCTGAAGGAGCAGGAGAGAGTGATTTATTTAGGTCATGTCCAATCCCTGTCAACAAACAATATCTCAGGCAACATCAGGTAGCTGCGCCCCCGCTAATGGCCAAGTCCATCATTTCATTTTGTTCAGAAAGAATCTAATGGCCAACGTTCAATAACCTTTCTTATTTCACACCATACTGTTCATTTATTCAGGTCATAATTTATCTTAACTATTTAGCTGGGTGAATTTTTATGATTGTGCATATCCATACAACCTCTGCAAAAAAAGGATACAGAGTATTTCTATCACCCCAGAAAGTTCGCTTATACTGTTTTATATGACCTTTCTTCCTACCGGCAAAGAGCCGATACTCTGAATTCTATCACCGTGGATTAAGTTTGAATGGTTTTCATTTTCACGAAAATGGATTCACTCTTTTGGGTCTGGCTTATTTTACTCAGAATTAGGTTTTTTGAGATTCAACCGTATTGCTTGCTCTAGGTTATCAGTAATTTATTACTTTTTATTGCTATGTAGAATTATGTTATATAAACATACTGTTATTTGGTTATTTATTCTTCAGCTGATGAATGTTTGGGTTGTTTTCAGTTTTCTCCTGTTAAGAAAAAGGCTACTGCAAATATTTTTGCACAATTTCTTTTGTTAAAATACGTTTAAATTTTTCTTGGGTAAAGACGTAGAACTACAGGTGTAGAACAATTTGGTAATATGTACACTTGCCTTTATAAGAAACTGTCAAGAGTTTGCACGCCCTCGGGAATGCATGGAAGTTCTAGCAATTTCACTGCCTTGACAGGATTTGGTATTATCAGGCTTTTTATTTTAGTTATTGTAACTGGTTGCAGTTGGCATCTCATTGAGGTTTTGATTTGCGTTAACAGGATTCAGAAGGATTCTAAGGACAATTTTATTTGCTTTGTATTTGTATATCTTCTTTTGTAAAAGGTCTGTTTAATTGTTTTGCCCCTTTTTTTTTTTTTACAGTTTTTTTTTGGCCAGGGCTGGGTTTAAACCTGCTATGGGGCTGGTGTCCTACTCCTTTGAGCCATACGCGCTGCCCTAAATAACTTTTTTTTTGCAGTTTTTAACCAGGGCCAGGTTTGAACCCACCACCTCTGGTATATGGGGCTGGCGCCTTACTCCTTGAGCCACAGGTGCCACCTGTGTTTTGCCCATTTATAAATTGGGTTCTTCATCTATTTATTGTTAATTATATATAAAGAATAAATCTCTCATATATATGTATATATGAATGAATAAGTGTCCCATATATATTTCCATATATATGCATTTTTCTTAATATATATTTTCCCAAATTGCCAGCTGTCACTTGCCTATTCATTTTTAATAATGCCTTTTGATGAGTAGCTCTATCTAATAAAATGAAATCTACCTTAATTTTCTTATTTTATAACTAGTATCTTCGTGTTGGGTCCTAAAGATACTTTATTTTAGAAGATTTATACATCTTAACATTTATATTTGAATCTATAATCCATCTCTAATTATTTTTATATACTGTAGCTGTCAAGATCTTTGTTTGTTTTGTAAATAGGTGGCTGTTCTGGTACAATTTGTAATTCTTTCCTCCTCATTGCCTTTCACTCCTTGGCCAAAACTCAACTGAGCAGACACATTTTTGTGTCTATTTCCAGACTTTCTATTCTGTCCTACTGCTTAGTCTTTGGCAATATCTATTCCACACCATCCTGATCTTTATACTAGGTTTTGAAATCCAAGGATATAAGTCCCCCAAATTGGTTTTACATTTTCAAATGGCATTGGCTAGCCTAGCTCCTTTATTTATTCATACACATTTTAGAATCCACTTATCTTTTTTTTTTCTAATGCCCAGGTATTTTTGTTGTTGTTGCAGTTGCCACTGCTGTTTTAGCAGCGGGATCAAGTTTGAACCCGCCACCCTCTGTAGATGTGGTACCGGTGCCCTACCCAGTGAGCTGCAGACGCCACCCTAGAATCCACTTATTTTTTATCTTTCCACAAACACACTGATGTTTCCTCTGACTCCTCAAACAGAGTCTTGCATTGTCTTGGCACTGGCCTTGGTTTTGTGAAGGAGATCTTCCCTGTCTCAAACTTCTGAACTTCAGAAAGGTAAGGAGGCAGAATAAATAAAGGAAGGTATTATTTTCATGGTAATGAACACTTCCTGGCTGCCGTAATCATTTTTGTTCTAACAAAATCATATTCCAGGGTGGCCGGGCACTTAAGCTGCATTAATCACATTTGCATACAATGGTCCATTTCAGATCATGGGAACTTGAAAACACAAATACATCTAAATGCGTCATTGGAAAACTGCTGACTGAATAAATGTGTATTTAAGGAACACATTTTTGTTCTATTCCCTTTATATAATCAGGTGCTGTTGGATTATTATTCTTAATTACCAATGGGGGAAAATAAATTCATAATTATGAGTACAGTTGAGACTTGGAATTTGTCTACAGCTATATCTACCTTCAAAGTACTTCACTCCTGAAGGTGCGATGGACCTGGAACAATCCCACCTTTCTTTTGGGTGCTGAGTCCAAGATATTCCTGGAAGCAGAAGGTCTCCATGGCTTCTCTCTCTCTCTCTCAAGCCCCATGTCCCTGTTCACTCCTCTGTAGCTCACATCCCACCTTGTGTTTGCCCAGAACTAACGTTCAGCCTCCATGGCTCTCTGCCTAACCTGGCATATATTGAACCTTTATCAGGTGGAAATTCTTGAATTTATAATGTTGTGACTTTGTTTCTTGCGTGTTGTTTTTGGGATGGATCAGTATGAATGAACATTTCCTAAGAGTACATGTTTGATTTCCTAGCCAAGTGCCCAGCCACCCTATTGTTTTCATGCTTACCAATACATCTCTTCTGAAGCCCATGGATTAAGGAAGAATTCTGACTTTCAAGTCTTATTATTTAAAAACTACTTCCTGTAAGACTATAGCTGCCGTAGATAGTGATCCCTCTGGTGGCTCTGGGAAACAGTTGAAAACCCCATGGAAAAGATTCACCATTCTACATGCCGTTAATAACATTCAGGCTTCATGGGAGAAGGCCAAAATATTAACATTAACACGGGTTTGGAAAAAGTTGGAAAAATGTTTTAACTACACTTGGAGAGATAGGATCTTGCTGTGCCTTCCAAGCTGGTCTTGAACTCCTGGCTTCAAGCAATCTCCCACTGTAGTCTCCCAAACTGCTGGGAGTACAGCATGAGCTACCACAGCCAGCCAGAAAATCATTTCTTGAAATGGACTCTAGTCCTGGTGATGATTCGGTGAACATTGTAGAAACGACAACATAGGATTTTTCAGCTTAATTGATAAAGCAGTTGTAGGGTTTATGAGGACTGACTCCAATTTTGAAAGAAGTTTTAGCATGAGTAAATGTAGCATTACATGGTGAAGAGAAATCTTTCATGAAAGAAGAGTCAGTAAATGTGGAAAACTTCATTGTGGTCTTGTTTTAAGAACTTACAACAGTCACCCCAACCTTTAACAACCACTACCCTGATTAATCAGCAGCCATCAGTATCATGGCAAGACCCATCACCAGTAAAAAGATTACAACTTGTTAAAGGCTCAGATGGTCAGCATTATCAATAAAGGGTTTTTTTTTGGCAGTTTTTTTCTTTTTTTGGCTGGGGCCAGGTTTGAACCTGCCACCTCCATTATATGGGGCCAGCACCCCACTCCTTTGAGCCACAGGTGCCACCCTTAGCAATAAAGTTGTTTTTTTTTTTTTTACTTAAGATACACAGATTTTCTTTTATAAAAATAATACCTTCACACATTTATAAACTAAAGTATTATGTAAATGT
The DNA here is from genome assembly GCA_963575145.1 of Galago senegalensis. Classification (NCBI taxonomy): domain Eukaryota; kingdom Metazoa; phylum Chordata; class Mammalia; order Primates; family Galagidae; genus Galago; species Galago senegalensis. The sequence goes on from CAUYTI010134805.1 coordinate 42,916, forward strand.
AACTTGTATATGCACTAGACAACAGAAAAAGCCTGACTCATTTTGCTGCAATATTGAATTTATTGTAGTGTTTTGGAACTAAATCTGCAATATCTCTCAGACATTTCTGTATATTGTGGGATAAGGGGTTTCTTTATGAATTACACTAATTGCACAATTGTTTGCAATTGGAAGTTCTTACACAAAAGAACCAAGCCCTGTGCTATTCTGAACTTTGGATTTTTACTTTTCTCCTGGTAGACATTGGAAGGTATGCGGGAAGAGAAGTTCAGCTGCAAAGGTAACCAGTGAATGACTTTGTGAGGGCAACAAAGGTTTAATTCTTGAGGGTTTTTTTTTTTTAATTTTTAAGGCAAAGAAAAGATAAGTCTCCCTGTTGCTTTTATGAGCTGGACTTTTAACATCCAGTTTGATGGGTGAAGATGTGCTTGAATGGAAGTTAATGTTATAAAGACAAGATGTAGCTTTGAAATGCAGGAATTAATAATCATGAAGACAGCTGGAAACCAGGCAGGACAGAAATCCACAGAGGGGGGGCTGTCTCTCAGTGGACATGAGGGATTGGCAGCTGTACAGGTGCAGGGCCTCCTCCAGTGTCTTCACTGCCTATGCAGAGATAAAGGGACAAATCAGGCAATGCACTTTCTATATCACCTGCTACCTGATGGGTACAATGTTTGCAGGAGACTGGCAGTAACAAGCAGGGCTCCTACAGTCCTGTGAAAGGTGCAACACACACAGGGCACTTGACTTAATAGAAAAACAAGCATGAGAACTGCATCAGCCTTCTTTTTAGAAACCAAGCAAGCAGGAGAAGAAGGGAGTAATATTTACATGTTGCAAATAAAACCCCAGAAATCTACAAATTTGTATCCAGTGAAATCATCTTTCAAGAGTAAAGGAGAAATAAAAGACTTCCTCAGACAAAAACTGGAGGAATTGATCATGAGTAGACTTGCCTTGCAAGAAATATTAAAAAGAAATTCTTCAGACAGAAGGAAAATAATACAGATGAGAAACTTGATCTACATCAGGAAAATAAGTGTTAAGGAAGGCAAAAGGAAAGACAGATGAGATCAGGCATGTTCAGGGTTATCTGGCCATAGACAGGCAAAAGAAAAGAGAAGAAAATCCTATATTTTTATTATTCTTTATTGATGTACTAGATAACTGCTCAAAATAATAATAGCCACAATGTATTAGCTTATAGAAGAGTAAAACAGATGACATCACACAAATAATGGAAGGAAAAATGTCATTAGCTCCTGCACTACCCATGAAGTGGTATTTTATTATTTGAAAGTGTGCTTAAATTAGTTGTCAGTGTATACTACAAACTCTAGGGTAACCACTATGTATGTGTGTAGATACATATACATATGAAGAGGTATAATTAATATGCTAAAATAAAAGAGAAAATGGAATCACAGAGTGCTCAATTAGAGTAAAAGGAGGCAGAAAAAGATGGAAAGATAAAATAACAAAGAAAAAGAACAATAAATTAAAAAAACAGCTATAATGTGATAGTTATTAATCCAACCATAACAATTACCACTTTAAATGTGAATGATCTGAACACAGCAATTAAAAGACAGAGGCTGATAAAATAGATGAAAAAATAAGACCCACCTAAGATGTGCACAATTAACAGTAAAGGGACAGAGAAAGATATATCAAGCTAACACAAAGCAAAAGAAAACCAAAGTGATTAGATTAATTTTGAACAAGGTGACGTTAGGATAAAAAATCTTATAAGGGATAAGGGTTAAAGAGGGGAATTACATAATAATAAATGAGTTAGTTTTTTAGAAGATAAAACAACCCCTCAATGCACTGTGTGGTGACCAATGGAGCATCTAAATAGGTGAACAAAAACTGATAGAATTGCAAAGAAATATAGGCATATTCACTATTATAGTTGGAGACTTCAACCTCCCTCTATTAGTAATTTACAGATCCAGAAGGCAGAAAAGAAGTAAAGGATATAATTGAGTTGAATAGCACCATCAACAAACCACATATAACTGATATTCAAAGGATACTTCACTCAGTTAACAGCAGGATACACATTCTTCATCAGTTCACATGGAACATTGACACGGTAGGCCACATTTATGGCCCTAGACTAAGCTGAACACATTTAAGAAACAGAAACCATATAAAGTATGACTTTCACACTGTCTGTGCTTAACTCAACCTGACTGAATCAACCAATAGGCTGTGACATGTGTTGACCAATCAGAATTCAACAAGTACCAACCAATCAGAGTAAGCAAGTCTGCATTCCTTATTTGCATAACATGATCAAATGGGAAGCTGGGAGGAAAGTGTCTCTATAGATCTACTCCCCTCTCTAAATGCTTATTTTGTAGTGAAGGCTGTATCTCTATAATAAAGTCCCTTCCTTTTTTTTTTTTTTTTTTAAGAAAATCCTTGTCAGTGGATTGATTTTCTACCACTTCCTAACCAAGAGACTTTCTGAGCTCAGTTAACAAGCTGCTCAGATCTCCTTTAGTGTTGACATTGATATTGCAATTTTAACCCACCACCTAAGGGCTAGAATCCCAACATCAACTCAGGCAAACACGCGGCAGACATCTTATACATTTATTCTTGGAGAATTGCCAGCATTCATTTTTCCCTTCCCTTGGTTTTGCAAAATATTTAGGAAGATGTGACAAAGGAAAATTAAAGACACATTTGTTATGCAATAATAAACAAGTCACATATTTTGCATCCCATTATATATTCTGTAGCAAATCAATTTTAATATGCCCAGAAATGCAATCTGGATATGTGAATGGAGAGAGAAAAATTTGCAAGGTGAGCTGGAGGAGGAGCCAAAGGCCGAATTAATTAGGCTGGGGATTTTAAACCATATTCTGGAACCCTATGGCTTTGCAGAATAAATTTATCTTGAGAAACTATTTTAATATAAAAACCATAAAAATGGAAATAAGTATATTACAAATTCACAACCACTGTCCCGAACTTCAATGCCCTAGTAAATATATTTTGCTACTTCAGACTTTCTCTGTCCGTTATCATATACTGTATAAATTTTGTTATACTGTCTGTTGTCATGTAGACAGTATTAAAGTTTAGATTCTTAAGTTATAAAATCAATTTTTTAAGAATAATTTATGTGAAATATTATATAATATATCCATTTAAATGACACAGTTTGAAGAGTTTTGCCAATGAATGAATCTATGTAATCACTACTTTAGTCAGTTTACAAAATGTTTTCATTATCTCAAAAATGTTCACTTGTACTGGGTCAGTTGGCAGACACCCCCGTACCTATCTATCCACTCTTGGCCCTGGGGGAGACTAGCTTGCTTCCTGCCACTCTGGATTAAATAAATAGAATCATACTCTTTTCTGTCTTTTTACTTTTACTCAACATAATGATTTGGGGATTTGTCCATGTTGTTGTGAATATCAGTAGCACATTTATTTTAACTGCTGAATAACTGTGCATTGTTATGGGCATACCAAAATTTGTTCATTATATTATGCATCATTACAAAAAAAAGATGCTCCAAATATTTGTGCTCAAGTGTCTGTGTGGAAATAACATTTCATTTTTCATGGCTGAATACCTAAGAATAGAATTACTTGGTAAAATAATTTATGCATTTTTAAAACACTGCTAAAAAGTTCTCCAAAATAGCAATCCACTTTGCACCACCATTCGCAATGGGCGTGCATCCTCCTATTCTCACAGCTACCTGGTCGGTCAATCTTTTTTTTTTTTTCTTTTCCTTCTCATCCTGCCTTTATTTGTTGAAATACATGTATACTCCCATATAGCAGGCCACATTTTACCCTTTTCTCTCATTTACATAGCAATGATTTTATATATTCTAATCCAATATAGTAAACATTAATAGTCAAATAATAAAAGGTTGAACTTTATTATTAACCAGTACTAATTATCATCGCAAAGTTTTCATCTAATGTTGGCATATATCTCTGTTTTAAAGTATAATCCATTGCATTTAGACCATGGGACCAGAAAGGCTGCTGTCCCCAAGACATTCTTAATTCCATGACACTAAGATGAACAGGTGTTCAATGTCCCTGGGTGAAGAGAAGCTGGCCTTTCAACTTTCAAAGAAGAGTTTCTCTTTTGGGGAAGCTGTCCATGAACAGGGCCTGGGAAGCCGCACTTAGTGTCTCTAAATGCGCACAAGCCTGTTTTTTGTAGGAATAAAACTATTTTTAAATGTATGGGTTTCTTTCATAATCATCTAAAGAATTTTAAGAGACACACATGCTTAGTTTCCAACAAGACTGACAGAAAAATCTTCTAACCTGTCTTATTCTTCTGTGAGCTTCAAATAACATATCTGTCAAGTTCTTGCTTTCTTTTTTCCTTTCAAATATTTGTTTTTGTAAAAGTGAAAGTAATGAATAATAACAGCAGCAATAATGAAGATATCAGCATAGGATTATAATATATTCACATATATGATATAAACATATACTTACAATTCTATTTATATAATATATATAATTATAATGGGATGATGTATAATAATTAGTATAGTGATCTAATAATGATAGCATGACATAAACAGACTTTTGATAAACCAATTTTGAAAATAGTTGTCAAAGGCCATGGCTCTTGATGGATCTGGTGAGTGAAATATATAGGCAATTAACCAAGTAGTTGACTTAAAATATCTAGTTAGGTTGAGGCAAAAGAGGGTTTTAAGTACTAATCACCCAGGTTGTTGTCTTCAGTCTCTGCTTCCCTTCTTTGGTGTGCATCAAAGTGTGTTGTGTTATTGACTGATATATTATATCTAAGTCTCTCATTTTTCAGCTACTCAACAATATCTATACTGCTAAATGCTCACACTAAATTAAGGTGACCAGATGTCCTGCTTTTGGTGGGACAGTCCCGATTTTTAACAATTTGTCCTGTGTCCCGCAGCGTTTTTTAAAAAGTCCCAATTTTTGGAAAGAATGAATGACAAGCTAGGGAACAGCGGGAGAATGGGAAGAGAATATATGGTTTTTCACTGCTGAAAAGGTTAATTTAACTCCATTTGGGAATGAAGAGGTTCATGTAACTTCATTTGGAAATGAAAAGGCTAATGTAAACTCCCTACTCCCCTCCTGGGCAAGGTATCAGAAGGAGACTGGCTCCCTCCCTTGCTTCTAGGCAAGGACAATTAGCTCAGAAGGACCCAAACTGTCTGGAACAAACAAGTAGCCTGCCATTTTAAAAAAGCCCCAATTTTTGGAAAGAATGCACGACAAGCTAGGGAACATAGGAGAATAGGAAGGGAATATACAGTTTTCGGCTGCCATGTGGCTATTTCGCCAGGATATGCATTTTATATTATTTTTATTAATTTTATGCATTTTATATTAATTTTATAATGTTAAACTTTAATAATAACAAATAATTATTGAGAACTGATTATTGAGAACTGCTTATCAAAGTTTGCATTGTTGTCAGGCCCTGCCCCCCAGACTCCCCCCCCCAATGGTGTCCCTCTTTACCAGTGTTAAAATCTGGTCACCTTAGTATATTGATATGAAAAATCTTGCACATAGCTATTTATACTGTCTTTTACTAAGTGGAAGGAGTTATACTAGGTATGAAAAGGTAGGTTCAAAATATCTTGTTCCCCTTAAGTATGGTTCTTGATCTAATTTCTTCTACGCCAGCTGATTCTCTCTCTGTAACATCTATCAGAATTAATTCTCTTTGCTCTTGTTAAAAATACTTTGTCAAGAGCTCTATCAACTCAAGTCTAATTCTCTCTTAATTCCTTTCAGTTGATTCCTTTCTCTTCCTTCTAATACTGAGGTTGGTCCCACCCCTGGGCCACAGGCTGGAGGTGAGCAGTGGTGAGTGAGCAAAGCTTCATCTGGGTTGACATCACTCACGTGACCACTTAAGCTCTGCATCCTGTCATATCCCCAGGGATGTTACATTTTCATAAGAGCACAAACTCTATTATAAACTGGGCGGGGGGGGAGAATCTAGAGTGTATGCTCCTTATGAGAATCTAATGCCTCATGATCTGAGGTGAAACTGAGGCAGTGATGCTAGCACTGGGGAGCAGCTACAAATACAGCTTATCATTAGCAGAGAGGTTTGACTGCATACGCCATAATAAATCGATTGCTTACAGATTCCTATCAAAACTGTGCTCTGCCCTCCACTCCATGGAAAAACTGTCTTCCATGAAATTGGTCCCTAGTGCTAGAATGGAGACTTCTGTCCTAATATTTCTCAACAACCTTGGATACACACTGGAATCACTTGAGAATTTAGAGATAGATTACACACACCCACTCTGCCCAGCCTCGGCCAAATGAAGCCTAATCTGAAAGAATCCGGACCACTGAGATATTTTTAAGTTCCTAAAGGGATTTGTAGCAAGGATTCAGAACCACTGTTGGCTTTTACCCTCAAGTCATTTACTACGCCTAAAGCATCAGATCCATCATTTATTTATTCAATTCATCCACTAAGAACTATTAACCGAGCTCAGTGAGCCAAGTGTGGTGCCTCTCAGAACCCTTCAGCCAGCTACACAGCATCCTCAGAATCAAACACAGGTTCTGACCACTGCATCACAATTCTTCATCATCTGACTATTCCCTCATCTTCAATTTTCTCACTCTGTACAATCTTCCCACCTTCTCCTAATCAAACTTGCTCCTTTGTGACTGCTCTAGAATTCTGAGTTTCATCTCAAGGTCCTGGCCAAAGCAATCAAATTTTAAGTAAAACTATTGACCTTTTGGCTTTCTGTGATATGGGATTTTTGCAAATACTCAAAAAAATAGTAACTGAAAAGGTCTGTGAGGGGAGAAGTGATATTTCATTCATTGTTGTATCCTCAATATTTAGCAAAGAGTAAATGAAGGAAAGGTATTGTAGAATAAAAGTATACGATAGTAAAATATTTTCTGAGTCATCCAAGAAAGATAAAATGGGTGGGGGATTTTCTTTCTTGAAAGGCTAAAGAATCAACAGTTAACAGAAACATTAGAACCTAGATCTATTATCATATACTAGGTTTGTAGGCCTAGGGAAGTTATTTAAACTCTCTGAGCCTCAGTTTCTCATCTATAAAATGGAGATAGTAATAGAAATTATCTCATAAGACTGTGTCAGGATTAACTGAAATAAAACTCAAAAAGTTAAGGTGAGGTAGGTAGAATAATGATTCCCTGATGTTGTTCACATCCTAATCCTATCCTAGAACCTGTGAATATGTTACTATACATGGCAAATGGGACTTTGCAGCTGGGATAAGTTAAGGACCTTGAGATGGGGAGATTGCTTTGGATTATCCAGGTGGACCCAATGTAATCACACGGGCATCTAAAAGGGTCAGAGAGAATATGTGATGAAAGAAAGGGCTCAAGTGATGCCATCACTGGAAATCACAAACCAAGAAATAAGGACAGACTAAAAGCAAGGGACAGAATCTACCCTAGAGCTTCCAGAAGGAAGGCAGCCCAGCCAGCACTGATTTTAGTAACACAAGGCCTAGGACCAGACTTACTACCTCCAGAACTGTAAGATGATAAAACTATTAGTTTAAGCAACCATTTTTGTGGTAATTGGTTACAGCAGCAATAGAACACTAAAATAACACATATATAAGTGTTGACAATTGTATTTTTTTTAATTTCAAACTAATATGAGGGTACAAATTTTTAGGTTACTTGTTCTCACTTCCAGAGTCAAGTTCCAGTTGTAAAATAGCCCCTCACTCAGGGGGGCATTATACACCCTCACAATGTGCACATTGAGTGAGATCCCGCCTCATGCCCTCCCTCCTTCTGCCAATCGTCCTCCCCGTACTAGACTTATTTGTGTTTTATTCACATGAGCATGTAATTGTTTATATATTGGTTTCGTATTAGTGTGGAGTACATTGGATATTTATTTTTCCATTCTTGGGATACTTTACTGAGAAGAATGTAAATGACAATTGTTATTCTTCTTTTCTGTTACAAAACAGTCTGGAATTAGCATCAACACTAATATACAATGTTGACAGTATACATAGTATATTCTTACAGTGTGATCAGAATGGCATTTTATCTCAAATGGCATTTTATCTCTGTGGTCTTTCTCCTAAAAATCCATGTGCAGACATGCCTTAATATAGCAGGCCTGTCTTCACTTACAAAGCTAGCCCTGAGCTGGCATCAGAAACCTGAATTTTAGGAGGGTTTCTACAATCCTAATTGATAAGAGGCCTTCACTGTGCCTAAACTTTTTGTACAATGTGGTTTAAGCTGAATACCAGTGTTTTCCTTCAAAGGGTCTAAAATTTTGGTACGTGCCCCAGACGAGGGTGCCTATGTGACCAGCCCCCAGTACAAACCTTAGGCACTAGGTCTATATTGCACTTCCCTAGTCAGAGCATATTGCTGGGGAATCAAGCACATTCTATGTAACCCCAAAGAGAGAAAATTCTTGGAAGCTTCTAATTTATTTCCCCCAGATTTCGCTCCATGCACCTTTCCTTTTGCTGCTGTGGGTTTGCATCCTTTTGCTGTAATAAAACATAGCTGGGAGTACGACTACATGCTGATTTTTATGAGTCCTCTCAGTGAATCACTGACTGTGGGGTGGTTTTGAGAATCCATGACACAACCAGTAACCCTGGTTTAATCACGGGGAAAACAACAAACAAATACCAGTTGAGGGACATTTCATAAGATACCTAACCAATAATCTTTACTATGAAACTAGTTTGTAGCTTTCATAGGAAAGCTATAACCCAATTATAGCCCAAGATTATGGGGGAAGGGGAGAGGGAAGGGAAGAGAGGAGGGAGGATGGGTGGAGGGAGGGTGATTGGTGGAGTCACATCTATGGTTTATCTTTTAAGGGTACATGTGAATCTTTCTAAATGAAGAATATAAATGTCTTAACACAATAACTAAGAAAGTTATGAAGGCTATGTTAACCAGTTTGATGAGAATATTTCAAACTGTATATAAAAAATAGCACACTGTACCCCATGATAGTATCAATGTACACAGCTATGATCTAATAAAAAAATAAATATATATATAAATTTCTCTAAGCATAGCTTTATCTGCATCTCACAAGTATGGACATTTAGCATTTTAACTTTCTTCGGTATTTTATAACAAGTATTTTATAGGGATATATCTTAGACTATGAAAATATTCTATTTTACATCAAAATTTCATCACCTAGTTTTAACCTAAATCAATTATTACTATGATTTTTACAAATGATTTTCTAATTCCGTCATTCTTTATTTATCACTTAGTATTCTATGACAAGGTAATGCTTTTCATTCTCCCTATTTTATTTATTCCTTTATCTGTTTATATCAGTACAAACACATGGATTTCATTTTTCTCAGTGACCTACAATCCATTATTTGTTATTTATTCTGAAGGTCAAACTACTCCAGTTTTGGCCAGTGGCAGCCCTTCCAAGTTGGCAACTGGACCTTTTTATATGTCTCCAAAATAATCTGAGCATTTCCTTACCTGCAGGCACAAAAAGGTATTTCAGGTTCATCTTGGGCTTTTCCTGCTCCAGCCCTGCAGTCAACCATGTTTACAAGGAGCCCTAGTCCTGCAGAGGAGAACAGCATTTGTAAACCAAGATTTGGATGTCAAGGATATTTGCTGCTGACGGGGTGGCCTTGATTCTAAGCAGCAGTCTCTGCAAATAGAACTGGGAAATGCCTGCACGACTGTGTGCAGACACATACACACCTTGATTTATTTCTAGAATTTATCTGAGCATATTAAAAGCCATGAATTCACTCTGATACTTCCAGTTCCAAACTACACTAGAGGACTTAGTCTTCTCCATTTCTGTGTCGGTAACTACCTTCCCAGACAACGAGAAACTGGGCTCACTTTACTCTCAATGTATTTAGCTGTTTGCTTCTTCCTCCTCTTGCAGCTAATCTCACAGCCATGCAGGCCATTTTCTTGTTCCTAGAAATGGCTGCATCCAGCAAGTCCTTGCAAGTAAAATGGCCATATCAAAGGGGAAGGAAAGAGAAGCTCTAGCCCTTGTGATTTCCATTCTTATGTTTTGTATGTGTCTCTCATAGTTGTTTTTTTTTTCTTTTTTTGAGACAGAGTCTCACTTTATTGCCCTTGATAGAGTGCTGTGGCATCATAGCTCATGGCACCCTCAAACTCTTGGGCTCAAATGATTCTCTTGCCTCAATTTTTCATTTTTAGTAGAGATGGGGGTCTCACTCTTGCTCAGGCTGGTCTCAAACTCCTGAGCTTAAGTGATCCACCCACCTGTACCTCCCAGAGTGCTAGGATCACAGGCATGAGCCACCGTGCCCACCTCTCACAGTTTTTTTCTTTTCTCTCTTTCTTCTTTTTTTTTTTTCCTTTGGAGGCAGAGTCTCACTATGTCACCCTGGGTAGAATGCTGTGGCATCAAAGCTCACAGCAACCTCAAACTCTTGGGCTTAAGCAATTCTCTTGCTTCAGTCTTCTAAGTACCTGGGACTTAGGCGCCCGCCACAACACCTGGCTATTTTTTGTTGCAGTTGTCATTGTTGTTTAGCTAGTCTGGGCTGTGTTTGAACCTGCCACCCTCAGTGCATGTGGCCGGCACTATAACCACTGTGCTATGGGCGCCAAGACTCATAGTTTTTTTTTTAAGCAGTCTAACAATTTTTACCTCTTTTAATTTGGGCATTTAGCCTCTTTACATTTAATTTAAATGTTGATATCTTTGGATTCTATTTTTATTTTAGTGGTTAAGCACAGATTACATAAAGTCAATTTTTTTTTTTTTTTTGAGACAGAGTCTTACTTTATCACCCTTGGTAGAGTGCCATGGCACCACACCTCACAGCAACCTCCAACTCCTGGGCTTAGGTGATTCCCTTACCTCAGCCTACCGAGTAGCTGGGACTACAGGCGCCTGCCACAACGCCCAGTGATTTTTTTGTTGCAGTTTGGCCAGGGCCAGGTTCAAAGCCACCCTCAGTATATGGGGCCGGCACCCTACTCACTGAGCCATAGGAGCCGCCCTACATAAAGTCAATATTAATTAGTATAAAAAGCCTTAGAACCTGAGTGGAGCCTGTGGCTCAAAAGGGTAGGATGCCGGTCCCATATGCCAGGGGTGGCAGGTTCAAACCCAGCCCCAACCAAAAACTGCAAAAAAAAAAAAGCCTTAGAACTTGGGTGGTGCCTGTGGCTCAGTGAGTAGGGCACCAGCCCCATATACCGAGGGTGGCAGGTTCAAACCCGGCCCTGGCCAAGCTGCAACAAAAAAATAACTGGGTGTTTGTGGCAGGCACTGTAGTCCCAGCTATTCAGGAGGCTGAGGTGAGAGAATCGCCTAAGCCCAGGAGTTGGAGGTTGCTGTGAGCTGTGTGACTCCACGCACTCTACTGAGGGCAGTAAAGTGAGACACTGTCTCTACCAAAAAAAAAAAAAAAAAGCCTTCGAACTCTATTAACTGCCCTCCTGACTTATATGCCATTTTTATTGTGTCATAATCTATATTGATAGTTTAAACATATCAAGACATTATAATAGTTTTACAAAGTCCACATTAGTCTATATTAATTCAGTGTTTCCCATTTTCAGTTTTTCCTGCATTTTTTTTTTGAGACAGAGCCTCAAGCTATCACCCTGGGTAGAGTGCTGTGGCATCACAGCTCACAGCAACTTCCAATTCCTGGGCTCAAGCAATTCTGCTGCCTCCTCCTCCCAAGTAGCTGGAACTATAGGCACCCGGCTATTTTTTGGTTGCAGCCATCATTGTTGTTTGGCGGGCCTAGGCTGGATTCGAACCCACCAGCTCAGGTGTATGTGGCTGGCACCTTAGCCGCTTGAGCTGCAGGCACAGAGCCAGACTACTGTATTTCTTTTTCTTCTGTCTTCTCAATGAGATTGTCAAGAATAGGTGTATTTTTTCTTAAATGTTTGGTAGAGTTTACCAGTGAATCCACTTAGAACTTGTATATTTTGTTTTGGAAGGTTATTAATTATTAATTCAATTTTTTTTAGTAGATAAAGGCCTATTCATATTGTTTCTTCTTGTGTGAATATTGGCAGATTGTGCTTTTTAAGGAATTGGTGCGTTTCATCTCACTTACCAGATTTGTAGCCATAGAGTTGTTCATAGTATTCCTTTATTATCCTTTTAATGTCTGTAGGATCCATAGTGATTGTCCCCTCTTTGATTTCTGACATTGGTAATTTGTGCCATCTCTTTTTTCCTTGGTTAGCCTGGGTAGAGGATTATTAGCACTTTTACCCCCAAAAGAACCAGCTTTTGATTTCTGGAATTTCTTTTTTTTTTTTTTTGCAGTTTTGGCCAGGGCTGGGCTTAAACCGCTACTCCCTGGTATATGGGGCCCGTGCCCTACTCCTTGAGCTACAGGCGCTGCCCTTGAATTTTTTTTTTTTTTAATTTATTTTCTGTTTTCAGTTTCATTGATTAATGCTTTAATGTCTTTTTTCTTTTCTTCTGCCTACTTTTGGTTTTAATTTGCTATTGTTTTTCTATTAATAGTTTCCTAAGGGCTGGGCGCCTATAGCTCAACCGGCTAAGGCGCCAGCCACATACACCTAAGGTGGCGGGTTCGAATCCCCAGCCTGGACCCGCCAAACAACAATGAAGGCTGCAACCAAAAAATAGCCGGGCGCTGTGGCGGGTGCCTGTGGTCCCAGCTACTTGGGAGGCGGAGGCAAGAGACTCGCTTGAGCCCAGGAGTTGGAGGTTGCTGTGAGCTGTAATGTCACGGCACTCTACCCAGGGGGACAGCTTGAGGCTCTGTCTCAAAAAAAAAAAATAGCCGGGTATTGTGGAGGGCGCCTATGGTCTTAGCTACTTGGGAGGCTGAGGCAGGAGACTCACTTGAGCCCAGGAGTTAGAGGTTGCTGTGAGCTGTGATGCCACGGCACTCTACCCAGGGAGATAGCTTGAGGCTCTGTCTCAAAAAAAAAAAAAATTTGACAAGTGCCACCAAATTGCTCTATAGATGGTTTTGTTAATTTATAGTCTAAGTAGGTATAACAGTGCACTTCTCACATCGCCAGTGGTAGTGAAAATCATTAGTCATTCTCATTTTTGTTAGCCAAATAGGAAGAAAATTATATTAAATTGTGTATCTGAGCAAAAGTGAGAATATATTTATTAGTCATTTGTATTTTACTCCAAATTTCCAGTTCACATATCATATACTTGTTCCACAGGAGTTTTAAAAATGTCTTTCTTAATAAATTTTATAACCTCTTTGTATATTAGAACCTCTTGATGATTTTTTGTTGTTACAAATACTTTCTATTTGCTTATTAATTATGCCTTTAGTTTTATCCTTGGTGTTGCTCCTATATAAAACTTAACTTTTTATAAATTCACATCTGTCATTCTTTCGTACATATCTCCTGTAGTTTGTGTCTTACTTCATAAAGCTTTCTTAAGTGGTTTTGATAAGAACTATATATAAGGAATTTGGAGTTGCCTTCTTTAATAATTACTTGGGAAAAAGTGCAGTCTGGTAAGGCAATATAAAGCAAATGGACAAATAACTGTTTAATAAGTACCAAGATATTGAAAACTAAAAGAAAAGTGTAAATTGCCTCTGGGACCAGGAAAATCTTCACAGAGGAGACTGGTTTGAAATAGGTCTTCAAGAATGGAAATGGGGAGTTGGAGGCAAAGGGGTACACAGTTCAACAGAATCACAAGAATAAACAGAGATTGTAGAGAAAGTGGAAAGAACCTACTATTTACTGAGTCCCCCACTGGTTTTGGGCTGTGGGTCCGGTGTTTTACATGTGTTAACCTTGCAAAATCCTCCCAACAGTCTTTAGGAAAAATTGTATATGTGAATAAGCACAAGCATGTACATCCCTAACTTGTCTTCACTGATGGATTTTGACTTTCAGTGCCTTCCACTCCTGTACATCTTGCCAATGGGATGAAAAGCTTCATGAAGAAACCTTCCTACATGCAAGACAGTGCCATAGAGTCTTCTTCCGAGGACCACCACTGGCCGCGTGGTACTCTGAGGCACATCTCAGAGAGCTCCTTTGGGCTATGTGGGGGCCTGCGGGAAGGAAGCCTAAGTTCTCAAGATTCTAGGACTGAGAGTGCCAGCTTGTCCCAGAGCCAGGTGAATGGCTTCTTTGCCAGCCATTTAGGTGACCGAACCTGGCAGGAATCACAGCACATCAGCCCTTCCCCATCCGTAATATCCAAAGGCACTGAGCAAAAGAGGATTTCCAGTAACAGCAACCGAAGCAAAACTAAAAAGCCAGGCGTGTCAGATGCAACAGATTACTCTGACCGTGGAGATTCAGACATGGATGAAGCCACTTACTCCAGCAGTCAGGATCATCCAACACCCAAAAAGGCATAGTTTAATCTTAATCTTTTGAGGTCTTTTCACTTAACAAAACAAATAGCAAATATTATTATAGAGCAGAATAATCTACTACAAGCTTCATATATTATTCTGGAAAAGAGGAGTAGTTTATATCTTCCGCTACTAACTACTACTGCATTTGATGCTAACTTTCAAAGAAATTAAAAACTTTGAATACTAACTCCAAAATGTCTGTTACTCTGTGAACTTGCTACTTGATAACATAAAGGACAAAATATTCAGGTTATAATTTTCTTACAAAGCGTTCATCTTATGCATATTTAATGTTTATATTAATATGAGAACTTCAATAGCTGAAAAAATTATGAATAGTATTTGAGCCTACTCATTATAGAGGCTTAAGTTTAAAACTACAACTTAGTATATATTTTTGAAGAAAAATGAAAATATTCTGTAAATTTAGGGATTTAGATGGGGACTATGTAAAAGCCAGGTTCAAACTAGGTTCTAGCTGGGTGTTTTTCTTGTCATATCTAGACAAGAAAACTGAAGCAAGTCCTTTACTCTTTGTGCATCAGGGAGGCATTGGATTAGATGATCTCTAAGATCTCTCTCAACCCTCATGTTCTTTGCCAACACTATCCTTAATATCTTGCTTTCTCTTAATTTTTCAAAACACATATATTTGTCTTCTAGTAGTAATTCATTTTGACTCTAACAAGAAATCCTTTTTGTTTGTTTTTCTTTGTTAAGGAATCTTCCTCCTCAATGAATATATGCAACAAAATGAATTTTAAAACTTTTTCTTCATCACCTCCTAAACCTGGAGATATCTTTGAGGTTGAACTGGCTAAAAATGATAACAGCTTGGGAATAAGTGTCACGGTACTGTTTGACAAGGTTTTCAAATGTTTTCTTAATTTTCAGCAGCCTTTGTATACCAACTTATTTGTTGAAATATTTTGCTTCAAAAGGAATACTTGTTAAATATTTTTAGCATTTAAAAATTGAGTCATAGTTTTTTAAGAAATTGGTCGTCCTCATCATTCATTTTCTCCTGCATTTTAAAGGAAATAAGACAAATGCTGCCTCTTATCCCCTATATTTCATACTTGCTTAATCTGAATTTAAGACTTCCAAAGTATAAATCAACGCATATGCTTTGTATACATTTGACAGTTTCTGTATGAACATGGATTGAGATGATCCATCTTTAACCTATAGTGTGAATAAAGACCATGTATATTTACATAGACTCTCTCCATAATTATATGATACACTGTAAACATGTTTACTATCTTAAAATTAGAAGTTCCCAAGGAATATGTGTGTTTTAAGGTAGCTAAAATATAAGTATAGACTACTTCATAAAATTATTTTAGCATATTACTAATGAATATGCTATTCCCAAGTTGTAATGTTATCTTTATCACATTTGAAGGCCATTAATAATTATGAAAAGCCATTTGGAAACATAGTAGAAAAGCACTATCAATATATTAAAGTCAAAAAGAAAACCTAATTTTCTAGCACATTTTAAAATATTATGATACTTTTTCCCTAACACTTAATAGCTTAAGAATTTTAGGCTCCCGGCTAAGGCGCCAGCCACGTACACCTAAGGTGGCGGGTTCGAATCCCCAGCCCAGACCCGCCAAACAACAATGACGGCTGCAACCAAAAAATAGCCGGGCGTTGTGGCGGGCGCCTGCGGTTCCAGCTACTTGGGAGGCGGAGGCAGGAGACTCGCTAGAGCCCAGGAGTTGGAGGTTGCTGTGAGCTGTAATGCCACGGCACTCTACCCAGGGGGACAGCTTGAGGCGTCTCAAAAAAAAAAAAAAAAAAATTGGGCAGCACCTGTGGCTCAGTGGGTAGGGTGCTGGCCCCATATACCGAGGGTGGTGGATTCAAACCCAGCCCTGGCCAGCTGCAACAAAAATATAGCCAGGTGTTGTGGTGGGAGCCCGTAGTCCCAGCTACTTGGGAGGCTGAAGCAACAGAGTCTCCTAAGCCCAGGAGTTGGAGGTTGCTCTGAGCTATGATGGAGTGCTGGAGCTATGATAGTGATATAAGAGTGATAAAATGAGACTCGGTCTCAAAAATAAAAATAAAAAATAATTATATCCCACATTAATTTTTTCCATTTAACTAATGTCTACTAAAGGTACAACACCAGAGAGGAAAAATTACTTATACCCATCAACACTGGTGAGAACGCAACCACGTGAACATCTTCTTGATCAGTTGAAAAGGAAACAGCCAGAACTGTTAATGATGCTAAACTGTTCAGGAAACAACACAGAAGAGACCAGTCAGGTAAAATTTAAAGCAGTATAATTTTAGAACTCTCTTATAATTTTTTTTTTTTTGAGACAGAGT